>MJUT01013640.1:66204-80180 GCA_002080005.1 Gigantidas platifrons
TTTCAATTACTCATGAATTATTGATCAACATCTAATGCAATTTTAAAAAACTTGTTGATTAAATTTGTGTTTTTATCCTTATTTTTATTAATATTGAAAACAAAACATTAGAATAAATAGTATTAAATCATCTAAAATGTTGACCCTGCGTTTCTTTTTCCCTTTAGTATATGTCGCTATTCGCGGACATGTATTTGTCCATTGTGCTACGTACTTAGCGACAAACAACAAATACGAGTTATATACATGTAAGTCTTTGGTTTGACCCACCAGGGATCCGAACGCACGGCTTACCACACTCGATTAAAGCATGTTAATTATATATAACCATTGCATCATATAGACTGTCTTTCACAAATTACCGACCCTGGACAAACAGCAGTCGCCATGCATACGTGCAATGTAATATCGTTTTCACAAAGTTTTATGAAAATATTTTATCAATAATTTTTTGGAAAAAAAAAACAACTGCAAAAGTAAGTTATGAAAAAATTGAAAAGTGACTTATACATGATCGATTATTTAATATCATCGAATTTTGAAAATATGCGAAAGTATAGCAAAATTAAGAATATGCAACTATAATATCTTAATAGTAAAAGGGATCAATTACAAATAATAAGAGAATATAGGCTCTATCCATTCTGTTATACAACTGAAGATGAATATCATTTTCTTCTTTCCTGTGCTAATAATGCTGATTAAAGAAATAATTTATTTCCATTAATATTCGAAGATTGTATCAGTTGACTATAATAACTTAGGTGAAAATAAAAAAAATATATATATTTTGAGTACATCAGCACTCATAACAAGTAGGGATTATATGCTCTTTTAGGAATAAGTCATTAGATGATTTGGTTTATTTGTTTAACGCCACTTTCAACAATATTTTAGTTACATATTAATGGAGGAAACCGGAGTACCCGGAGAAAAACACCGACCTGTTTGAAAGTCACTGAAGAACTGTATCACATAATGCTGTATCGAGTACAACTCGCCATGAAAGGGGTTCGAAATCACAACTGTAGTGGTGATAGGTACTGATTGCACAAATAATTATAAATCCAACTCAGTGACTGGCAAGACAGGGTACGCAAGACGAAGTCAATAAACGTTAGATAATATTTATAGGGACACTTCAGAGAAACTGGCAACACATTGTACACAAGACAAGACACTAAACGTTAGAGAATACTGATAGGGATATTCCAGGGACAGTGACAACACAGGGTACACAAAACGGAGACAATAATCGTTAGAGAATACTGATAGGAGCAATCCAGTGAAACTGCCAACACAAGGTACAAAAGACGGAGAGGATAAACGTTAGAGAATATTGATAGGAACAATCCATAGAAACTGGCAACACAGAGTACACAAGACGAAGACAATAAACGTGAGAAAATACTGATAGAAACTGGAAACACATGTGCACAGTACGAAGACAATAAACGTTAGAGAATACTGATAGGGACAACCCAGAAAAACTGGCAACACAGTATACACAAGACGAAGACAATAAACGATAGATAATACGGATAAGGACAACCCAGATAAACTGGCAACACAGGGTACACAAGACGAAAACAATATACGTTAGAGAGTACTGATAGGGATATTTCAGAGATACAGGCAACACAGGGTACACAAGACGGAAACAATAAACCTTAGAGAATACTGATAGGGACATTACAGATAAACTGGCATATATTTTATATCTAGGGGCCCAAGTGGCTTAGTGAGTTAGGTAGTTGGATTACTTAACAAATCATACCAGTCTATCACAAATACGCGTGGGTGCGCGCCAGGCTTTGTAAATTAAACAAAGAAAGGTGCATTCGACTCGCTGTTGCAAATGTGCAAGCTTACCAGCTGCTTTCCCATGGCCCCTTGTTCTCTCTGGGCACTCCGGCTTCCTCCACCATTAAAACTGGTTGCCATGATATAGCTGAAATATTACTGAAAACGGGGTTAAACACAAAAAAAACAACAAACATACATCTTTTAAATGTTCTGTTTCTTGTGATAATCCTAAGTTCAGTCGCGAGTCTATACCAGTTGAAACAGTATTTCCTACTTGTCGTTTGTGCGTGTGTTTTTGTGTGCGTGCTAGGAATATCGATTTTGATTCTTTCTACGATTTTGCAATGATTTTTTTGGAACTGTTCCGATATTGTGGTATGTTTTGTTTTCATTTCATGATTAGCTTTAATTTATAAATATCATTGTCTTATAACTGCATCATAATACATTTGATTTTAATTTAGTGTTTAGTCCTGACGTTCTACTGGTTTCAAGTTATTCCTAATGTACACGTTAATATTACTTTTGATCCAAGATAAGCTTGCCGACGCTTGTAACTTCATAGTTTTTCCTGCATCTCTTTGACATCCGTTTTCTCTCATGACTTTCGAAACGTATTCAATAGGTTTATTATTTATATGAGTTAATCCTTCCTGTCCTGGAACAGCCCAACTTAAAATTATTCCCTCCTTTGCATGCCTAAATATAATATTCAAATACACGGCTTCGTATTTTTCTGGAATGTGTTCAGCTACTTCAAGTGATATTATCCAATCATATTGTTGAATACCATACTGTGGAATGCTGAGATCCATAAATCTGACTCTTCCATGGCTCATTTCCTCACAGTAAGGCGCACCATCAAAAGCATCATATAACTTAACGTGTCCTAACTTATCGATTTTTCTCTTATAAACCCCGGGACCATCTCCAAAACTAGCAACAGTTTTGTCACTGAGTAATTTAGACATCTCTGGTAGTAATGTTTTGTCTGTTGCATGTTCTGTACTGTTTTCCTGACTTGTTTCTTTACACCATCCTCCTTGTTGGTTAGTTTTATTTTTCGATTTCTGAAAAAAACATGAAATACTAAATGTTTGAATGCTTGATCGTGTTTATCGCCACTTTTAACATTTTTTTAGTTATATAGTGGCGGTCAGTTTTATTGTTCGAGGAAACAGGAGGACCATTAGAAAACGACCAACCTGTCATATGTCACTGACAAACAGACAACATCAGTGCTTATTGGCATTGATTGCATAGGTAGTTGGTTTTATAATTGTAAATCCAATTACCATGCGGTCACAGAAACGACGGCCCCTTCAGATGTAAATTAATGATTTGTAATTTCTTTGTTTGTATCGTTTAGTCTACAATTATATTAAAAGAGAACAAAAGCAATAATGTAGGCATTAATTATATAAAAAAATGGAAGGTATTTATTATTTTCATTCCAAAAATGCAATATATTGCATTAAAATAAAATACTTTATAACGTTGCTGGGCCTATTTTGATCGCAATAAGGTACAAGAAAAGTCTGCAGATACCAAAGGGATGATAAGAGCTCGTGAATACAATGATGAAGAGAAAATCAATAAACCAAGATTGAGCAACACGAACCTCACACAAAGAAACAGAGGTAAACTCGTGTGTTCCGAAATGGTAAACAGTCCTTACTACACAACTGGTAACCACCCGGTTACTGTTAAATGACATGAACATCATCAGATATATATCTACCCTTTGTGTTACAAAACACTACACTGAAAAATAAAGATTGGCATAATATCTTTACATCTTAAACTTACAAGCTATATTTCACTTTATTTTATAGGATGAAAACATATATATGTAATAGGTGGTAGCGTTGGAACACCTGAGCTTACACATATCATTGAAGTCACTTCATATCATTTATTAGTTCCTTATTCGCAGATATCGATATAGAGCTATGGATCAGGTTCGTCTAAGCATCGTTTGGCATTGCGACCATACCTTTAGTATACAGTATGCCATTGCACTTGCATATTTATATTAACACACTTAAATGGAATAAGTGTGTAGAGTTCTTTACCCTGCCTCCATTTTCCACTATCTTATTCCATACATCAAATTAGAAATGCAGAATCAACTTCAGACAACAATGCAGTAGCATATATGTAATTCCCGGAAGAATGCGAAAAGTAAGGCCCCGTCCAAAGTCGATTCTGTATTTCTGTACTTTTCCGTAGTTAAGATTGCGGAAAATTTAGAAGGAGTTGAGAACACACCTTTTTGGCGATGGGTGGGATGACATATAATAGACCAGCAGATTTAAGATTTACATAGTGACTAGAATTAATAGACACGCTCTTCAACCAGAAAGCATCATTTATCTCTAGAAATTATGATTTGCATATTTATGAGCTTACGCGGAAACACATCAAGTTCTACTTCTGTTGAAAGTTTTGTTTGATCCAGTATATTAGAACTCCGATTTTTTAGCCGTACTGTGGATGACCATTCTAATCACTAAATCCTGAAGCCATATCAATAAACACGTAGATATCTAATCATGGAGTGTTTCTGGAGTAACACTCATCAGCTACACTCAAAATCTGAGTTGTCTGTCGTTCGATTTACAGCTTCTGGTTAGCTGTTTTCTATCATCAAAAGTTTCTTGCAAACAAATATAATCTATGGAAAAAATAATAATGCGATGTAACAGGATTTATTATTTTCTTGAATAAAGCAAAAATGTCTCACAAATACCCTTCAAAGGTCTTCGCCTTCTTCACAAGTACCCATATTCGCAATCTTTGCAAAAATATAATTTACTGCTTCAACTAATTAACTATTACCTCACATTGCATTTGTCCAATCAACCTCCTCATGTTGTTAAGCTGGAACGATAGTTCGTTTCTCGTCCTAATTATATCACGTATATAGCTGTAATCAATGTCATTTTCCGTTGGAATATGCTTAGTGAGGTGTGTTCCATGTGAATTGTTTGGAGGTTTCTTGTAAACAATCAACGTAGATACTGAAATACAAAATATGAATATTAAAACAATCACACTCAACGTCCATATCAACCTTAATTTTGATTGTGTCGCTATCATTTTCCTTGATGTATCAAATTGTAGTCAGGCTAGCTGAAAAATAGATATGTTTGACGCATTACACCAGAGCTCACTGTGATTATTGTTCAAACAAGGTGAGCTTTAATCATCCTATTTATTCGTGGTAGTGAAAACATTATGATGCGTGAAATGAAATGAAGACAAGTACAGTGTTTTGTAAGAACCCAAAAGGTATAATATTTTCCAATCTAGCTCTACAACAAACTATGCCATTAACATGTACCTATCAGTAAATTAAATCTAAACGTTGTAAGAATTTTCAGCAAATATATTATTGATATTTTATAGAGATAAACCTTTTTATTTCCATGTGTTAATAAAAAAAAAATAACAGTTTACTAAAATTTTATAAAATATATGTTCTATTCTAACATGACGTCCTTCACTGGCTATATAAATAATACAGTGATAAAACTCACGATATATTTTAATTCGCTCATCCATATTGACGAACAAATTACAAACATAATTCCCTAGTGAATTTATGTATTCATACAGCACTGTGGTGCATAACAAACATAAACATGATACCCGTATTTTTTTTACCTGTATTTTTCCGGAATAAATACTTAAGACAAGCATCAATTGACTTTGACTTTGAAATTTAACATCTTCCGGAAGTCGTTTACAAGGAACGCTGATGACATTGAAAGACATGGTTACTGATTTATTTTTAAGATTGTGTGAGCATTTTCCTTGTTTAAGTTGCTAAATACAAAATGCCATTAAATTGGAAAATATGAGTAACTTCATAGCATCACAGTCTACGTACACATAAACGAAAAATAACAGTAAACTTTAGAACATAAAGGTTAGTGAATTTTGTTATGAAATGCATTTCCATTACCGATTTCCACTTAAAAAAATAAGTTAGATTTGTCTTACTAGAATCGAAATAATTCATGGAAGCCAGAGTTTGTATCACGTTTTAAGATGAGTAACATTATTTTGGTTGCATTTTATCCCTCGTTAACGCTCGAGATAAAATGTGTACGAAATTAATATTACCCATATTAAAACTGTATACAAACTCTGGCTTCCATGATTTTTTTTCTTCAGTAAAAACTAATATTAATATAGCTGACTCTTCCAAATAAAGCTTATTCAAACTGATACAAAGGGTCAATATGAGTAGACGTTTCTTCAAAATTCAAATTTTCCAAAAACTGTTTATCATGCTACTCCATTTCATAGGAGACTCATGCTAGAATTGATTACCACAGATCAAATCTTGGCTTTATCTGATATAGTTTTCAAAATTCCGTTTCGAAGAATACGCATCAGCAATTCGCCAAAAGATAGACTAACGCCCACATGTAGTTGTGGACAAGACCCTATATGGTGCCACTGATTGCACCTTCCCCCTTGTTTGCTTAACATCGATATTTGTTCATGTACATCTCCTTTATATAAACAATATACATATACAATATAACATACATACACAAGAGTTACACTCTTCGTTATTAATAAAATCATGAACTATAACGAGTGTAACACAGTCTGATATTTACCAACTGAGAAATCGAACACACCTTTACTAAAATTGGACTTGTATATATAACACAACCAAAAGTCAAATGGGGCCATCGTGGTTGTGATCGTATTGTAGTTGGATGTAGGACTACATGTGCAATCAGTGCCTATCACCACTAAGGTTGTGATTTCAAACCCCGTTAATGGCGAGGTGTACTCGATACAACATTATATGCAAAAGTTCACGGATCGGTTTTTTCTTCAGACATTCCAGTTTCCTCAATAAAACTGAACTTCATGATTAACTGAAATATTGTTAAAAGTGGCGTTCAATACCATGAACCAAACTAACCAAACTAGAGTGAAGAAATTTGATAAATGTAATACAATATAGTTGGATTATCAATTCGGTAAAGTTGTGGTCTTTTAAAATTTAGTTTTAAAATAAATAATAAAATAATATAATACAAGTGTGTGAAAGTAAGTTGTAATAAACACGACATTTATTTTAATGTAGATGTGATATAAGATAGAACACGAATATATTAATTTCTAACTATATTAAAGGCACGATACACACGGATATATATAATATAATCTGCGAGTGTAATGAAATAAAAGTGTAGAAATTTACTTCACAAAGCTGTAAAATATAACAAAATGAAACAGTGAATATTTTATTATTTCCTATCTATAGTTGAGACAGACAAAGCAAAATTACATTGACTTGAAGGTGCAGAATAACATAGGGCAACACAGAATGCAGTAGCTTTAAAACATAGACAACAATAATAACGAAAAGTCAGCTTGTATAATCGTAGTCTATGTAATTTACTTAGAAGTATTCATCATCATTTACATAGGATTGTTGGTAATCTATTTACAAGGAATCATCACCTCCTACAAAGGATTGTCGGTATTTTACTTCGAAGTAATCACCATCATCTTCAAAGGATTATGGGTAATTTACATACATGTAATCATCATTATCTCCAAGGATTGTGGGTAATCTACTTGCAACTAATCACCATCATCTACAAAGGATTGTGGGTAATTTACTTACAAGTAATCACCATCATCTACAAAGGATTGTGGGTAATTTACTTACAAGTAATCACCATCATCTACAAAGGGTTGGGGGTAATTTACTTACAAGTAATCTTCATTATCTATTAATGCTTTTGGGTAATTCACTTATAAATAATCACCATCATCTTCAAGTCATTGTGTGTAATTTACTTACTAGTAATCACCATTATCTACAATGGATTGTCTGTAATTTACTTACAAATAATCACCATCATTTCTACAAAGGATTTTAGGTAGTTTACTTACAAGTAATCATTATCATTTACAAAGTATTGTGGTCAATTTACTTACAAGTAACCATCATCATCTACAAAGTATTGTGGGTAATTTACTTACAAGTAATTACCATCATCTACAAAGGATTGTTCATAATTTACTAACAAATAATCATCTTAAACACCATCAACCCATAAACTTAAACACTGTTTAATAAAGGAGCCTAATACTTCAGTTGATGAGAGGTAATCGGATTTAAGCTATGATTAATTTTATTGTCTGAAACGTCATAAGATCTGGATTGCAAGATAAATAAAAAGAATAGTTAGAAGATACCAAAGGGTAATAAGAATCCGTAAATCGAAGAAATACAGACAACACAATGACCAAAAGAAAAAAGTACAAAAGGACAAACAAGGATCTACAAAACATTACATGAAAAAAACGAAAGATCGAGTAATACGAACACCGCTAAAAACTGGTAGTGAGAAGAGTAGGAGAATCAGGGCTGTAACAGATGCGCGAGGGGGGCATACGAGATATTGACGAGTTAATCGATTTCACTTTAACATATGGGGAAGGGTGGGTACTGTTAGATTGCTTTCAATTACTCATGAATTATTGATCAACATCTAATGAAATTTTAAAAAACTTGTTGATTAAATTTGTGTTTGTATCCTTATTTTTATTAATATTGAAAAAAAAACATTCGAATAAATAGTATTAAATCATCTAAAATGTTGACCCTGCGTTTCTTTTTTCCTTTAGTATATGTCGCTATTCGCGGACATGTATTTGTCCATTGTGCTACGTACTTAGCGGCAAACAACAAATACGAGTTATATACATGTAAGTCTTTGGTTTGACCCGACCAGGGATCCGAACGCACGGCTTACCACACTCGATTAAAGCATGTTAATTATATATAACCATTGCATCATATAGACTGTCTTTCACAAATTACCAACCCTGGAAAAACAGCAGTCGCCATGCATACGTGCAATGTAATATCGTTTTCACAAAGTTTTATGAAAATATTTTATCAATATTTTTTTTGCAGTAGCATATATGTAATTCCCGGAAGCATGTGAAAAGTAAGGCCCCGTCCAAAGTCGATTCCGTATTTCTGTACTTTTCCGTAGTTAAGATTGCGTAAATTTAGAAGGAGTTGAGAGCACACTTTTTGGCGTTGGGTGGGATGACATGTAATAGACCAGCAGATTTAAGATTTACATAGTGACTAGAATTAATAGACACGCTCTCCAACCAGAAAGCATCATTTATCTCTAGAAAGTATGATTTGCATATTTATGAGCTTACGCGGAAACACATCAAGTTCTACTTCTGTTGAAAGTTTTGTTTGATCCAGTGTATTATAACTCCGATTGTTTAGCCGTACTGTGGATGACCATTCTAATCACTAAATCCTGAAGCCATATCAATAAACACGTATATATCTAATCATGGAGTGTTTCTGGAGTAACACTCATCAGCTATACTCAAAATCTGTGTTGTCTGTCGTTCGATTTACAGCTTCTGATTACCCGTTTTCTATCATCAAAAGTTTCTTGGAAAAAAATATAATCTATGGAATAAAATAATAATGCGATGTAACAGGATTTATTATTTTCTTAAATAAAGCAAAAATGTCTCACAAATACCCTTCAAAGATCTTCGCCTTGTTCACAAGTACCCATATTCGTAATCTTTGCAAAAATATAATTTACTGCTTCAACTAATTAACTATTACCTCACATTGCATTTGTCCAATCAACTTCCTCATGTTGTTAAGCTGGAACGATAGTTCATTTCTCGTCCTAATTATATCACGTATATAGCTGTAATATATGTCATTTTCCGTTGGTATATGCTTAGTGAGGTTTGATCCATGAGGATTGTTTGGAGGTTTCTTGTAAACAATCAACGTAGATACTGAAATACAAAATATGAATATTAAAACAATCACACTCAACGTCCATATCATCCTTAATTTTGATTTTGTCGCTATCATTTTCCTTGATGTATCAAATTGTAGTCAGGCTAGCTGAAAAATAAATATGTTTGACGCATGACACCAGAGCTCACTGTGATTATTGTTCAAACAAGGTGAGCTTTAATCATCCTATTTATTCGTGGTAGTGAAAACTTTATGATGCGTGAAATGAAATGAAGACAAGTACAGTGTTTTGTAAGAACCCAAAAGGTATAATATTTTCCATTCGAGCTCTACAACAAACTATGCCATTAACATATAGCTATCAGCAAATTAAATCTAAACGTTGTAAGAATTTTCAGCAAATATATTATTGAAATTTTATAGAGATAAACCTTTTTATTTCCATGTGTTAATAAAAAAAATAACAGTTTACTAACATTTTATAAAATATATGTTATATTCTAACATGACGTCCTTCATTGGCTATATAAATAATACAGTGATAAAACTCACGATATATTTTAATTCGCTCATGCGTATTGACGAACAAATTACAAACATAATTCCCCAGTGAATTTATGTAGTCATACAGCACTGTGGTGCATAACAAACATTAACATGATGCCCGTATTGTCTTTACATATATTTTTTCCGGAATAAATACTTAAGACAAGCATCAATTGACTTTGACTTTTGAAATTTAACATCTTCCGGAAGTCGTTTACAAGGAACGCTGATGACATTGAAAGACATGGTTACTGATTTATTTTTAAGATTTTGTGAGCATTTTACTTGTTTAAGTTGCTAAATTCAAAATGCCATTAAATTGGAAAATATGAGTAACTTCATAGCATCACAGTCTATGTATACATACACGAAGAATAGCAGTAAACTTTAGAACATAAAGGTTAGTGAATTTTGTTATGAAATGCATTTCCATTACCGATTTCCACTTACAAAAATAAGTTAGATTTGTCCTACTAGAATCGAAATAATTCATGGAAGCCAGAGTTTGTATCACGTTTTAACATGAGTAACATTATTTTGGTTGCATTTTATCCCTCGTTAACGCTCGAGATAAAATGTGTACGAAATTAATATTACCCATATTAAAACTGTATACAAACTCTGGCTTCCATGATTTGTTTTCTTCAGTAAAAACTTATATTAATATAGCTGACTCTTCCAATTAATGCTTATTCAAACTGATACAAAGTGTCAGTATGAGTAGACGTATCTTCCAAAATTCAAATTTTCAAAAAAACTGTTTATCATGCTACTCCATTTCATAGGAGACTCATGATATAATTTATTACCACCGTGTTACATCTGAATTATTCTATTGTTTTATCCTTCCAACAGTTCATATTACTCTTACATCTGAATTATTCTGCTGGTGTATCCTACCAACAGTTCATATTAGTGTTACATCTGAATTCTGATATTGTTTTACCATACTAACAGTTCATATTAATGCTACATCTGCATTCTTCTTTTGCTTTATCCTACCAACAGTTCATATTAGTGTTACATCTTAATTATTCTATTGTGTTAGCCTTCTAACAGTTCATATTAGTATTACATCTGAATTCTTCTACTGGTTTATCCTACCAACAGTTCGTATTAGTGTTACATCTGAATTCTGATATTATTTTACCATACTAACTGTTCATATTAATGCTACATCTGCATTCTTCTTTTGCTTTATCCTACCAAACGTTCATATTAGTGTTACATCAAACTTCATCTATTGTTTTATCCTACCAGCAGTTTGCATTAGTGTTACATCTGAATTATTCTATTGTTTTATCCTACCAACAGTTCATATTAGTGTTACATCTGAATTCTGATATTGTTTTACCATACTCACAGTTCATATTAATGGTACATCTGCATTCTTCTTTTGCTTTATCGTACCAACAGTTCATATTAGTGTTACATCTGCATTATTTTATTGTTTTATGCTACCAACATTTCATATTAGTGTTACATCTGAATTATTCTATTGTGTTATCCTACAAACACTTCATATTAGTGTTACATCTGAATTCTGATATTGTTTTACCATACTAACAGTTCATATTAATGCTACATCTGCATTCTTCTTTTGCTCTTCCTACCAACATTTGATATTAGTGTTACGTCTGCATTCTTTTATTGTTTTATGCTACCAACAGTTTATATTAGTGTTACATCTGAATTCTTTCATTGTTTTATTCTACTAAACGTTCATATTAGTGTTACATCAAAATTATTCTATGGTTTTACTCTACCAACATTTCATATTAGTGTTACATCTGAATTATGTTATTGTTTTATCCTACCAACATTTCATATTAGTGTTACATCAAGCATCTTCTATTGTTTTATCCTACCAACATTTTGCATTAGGGTTACATCTGAATTCTTTCAGTGTTTTATCCTACCAAACGTTCACATTAGTGTTACATCAAGCTTCTTGTGTTGTTTTATCCTACCAGCAGTTTGTATTAGTGAGACATCTGAATTATTCTCTTGGTTTATCCTACCAACAGCTTATATTAGTGTTACATCTGATTTATTCTATTGTTTTATTTACCAACAGTTCATATTAGTGTTACATCTGAATTATTCTATTGTTTTATCCTTCTAACAGTTTATATTAGTCTTACATCTGAATTCTTCTACTGGTTTATCCTACCAACAGTTCGTATTAGTGTTACATCTGAATTCTGATGTTATTTTACCATACTAACTGTTCATATTAATGCTACATCTGCATTCTTCTTTTGCTTTATCCTACCAAACGTTCATATTAGTGTTACATCAAACTTCATCTATTGTTTTATCCTACCAGCAGTTTGCATTAGTGTTACATCTGAATTATTCTATTGTTTTATGCTACCAACAGTTAATATTAGTGTTACATCTGAATTCTTTCATTGTTTTATTCTACTAAACGTTCATATTAGTGTTACATCAAAATTATTCTATGGTTTTACCCTACCAACAGTTCATATTAGTGTTACATCTGAATTATTTTATTGTTTTATCCTACTAACATTTCATATTAGTGTTACATCAAGCACCTTCTATTGTTTTATCCTACCAACATTTTGCATTAGGGTTACATCTGAATTCTTTCAGTGTTTTATCCTACCAAACGTTCACATTAGTGTTACATCAAGCTTCTTCTATTGTTTTATCCTACCAGCAGTTTGTATTAGTGAGACATCTGAATTATTCTCTTGGTTTATCCTACCAACAGCTTATATTAGTGTTACATCTGATTTATTCTATTGTTTTATTTACCAACAGTTCATATTAGTGTTACATCTGAATTATTCTATTGTTTTATCCTTCTAACAGTTTATATTAGTCTTACATCTGAATTCTTCTACTGGCTTATCCTACCAACAGTTCGTATTAGTTTTACATCTGAATTCTGATATTATTTTACCATACTAACTGTTCATATTAATGCTACATCTGCATTCTTCTTTTGCTTTATCCTACCAACAGTTCATATTAGTGTTACATCTGCATTCTTTTATTGTTTTATGCTACCAACATTTGATATTAGTGTTACATCTGAATTATTCTATTGTTTTATCCTACCAACATTTCATATTAGTGTTACATCAAACTTCTTCTATTGTTTTATCCTACCAACAGTTTGTATTAGTGTTACATCTTAATTATTCTATTGTTTTATCCTACCAACAGTTCATATTAGTGTTACATCTGAATTCTTTCAGTGTTTTATCCTACCAAACGTTCACATTAGTGTTACATCAAGCTTCTTCTATTGTTTTATCCTACCAGCAGTTTGTATTAGTGAGACATCTGAATTATTCTCATGTTTTATCCTACCAACAGCTTACATTAGTGTTACATCTGAATTATTCTACTGGTGTATCCTACCAACAGTTCCCATTAGTGTTACATCTGAATTCTGATATTGTTTTACCATACTAACAGTTCATATTAATGCTACATCTGCATTCTTCTTTTGCTTTATCCTACCAAACGTTCATATTAGTGTTACAGCAAACTTCATCTATTGTTTTATCCTACCAGCAGTTTGTATTAGTGTTACATCTGAATTATTCTATTGTTTTATCCTACCAACAGTTCATATTAGTGTTACATATGAATTCTTTTATTGTTTTCTCCTACCAACATTTAATATTAGTGTTACATCAAACTTCTTCTATTGTTTTATCCTACCAGCAGTTTGTATTAGTGTTACATCTGCATTCTTTCATTGTTGTATCCTACCAAACGTTCATATTAGTGTTACATCAAGCTTTTTATATTGTTTTATCCTACCAGCAGTTTGTATTAGTGT
>MJUT01013640.1:80337-95375 GCA_002080005.1 Gigantidas platifrons
TTTTATTCTACCAGCAGTTTGTATTAGTGTTACATCTGAATTCTTCTATTGTTTTATCCTACCAACAGTTCATATTAGTGTTACATCTTAATTCTTTCATTGTTGTATCCTACCAAACGTTCATATTAGTGTTACATCAAGCTTTTTATATTGTTTTATCCTACCAGCAGTTTGTATTAGTGTTACATCTGAATTATTCTGTTGTTTTATCCTACCATCAGTTCATATTAGTGCTACATCTGAATTATTCTATTGTTTTATCCTACCAACAGTTCATATTAGTGTTACATCTGAATTCTTTTATTGTTGTATCCTACCAAACGTTCATATTAGTGTTACATCAAGCTTTTTATATTGTTTTATCCTACCAGCAGTTTGTATTAGTGTTACATCTGAATTATTCTGTTGTTTTATCCTACCAAACGTTCACATTAGTGTTACATCAAGCTTCTTCTATTGTTTTATCCTACCAGCAGTTTGTATTAGTGAGACATCTGAATTATTCTCTTGTTTTATCCTACCAACAGCTTATATTAGTGTTACATCTGTTTTATTCTATTGTTTTACTTACCAACAGTTCCTATTAGTGTTACATCTGAATTATTCTATTGTTTTATCCTTCTAACAGTTCATATTAGTCTTACATCTGAATTATTCTATTGTTTTATCCTACCAACACTTAATATTAGTGTTACATCTGAATTCTGATATTGTTTTACCATACTAACAGTTCATATTAATGCTACATCTGCATTCTTCTTTTGCTCTTCCTACCAACATTTCATATTAGTGTTACGTCTGCATTATTTTATTGTTTTATGCTACCAGCAGTTTATATTAGTGTTACATCTGAATTCTTTCATTGTTTTATCCTACTAAACGTTCATATTAGTGTTACATCAAAATTATTCTATGGTTTTACCCTACCAACAGTTCATATTAGTGTTACATCTGAATTATTTTATTGTTTTATCCTACCAACATTTCATATTAGTGTTACATCAAGCATCTTCTATTGTTTTATCCTATCAACATTTTGTATTAGTGTTACATCTGAATTCTTTCAGTGTTTTATCCTACCAAACGTTCACATTAGTGTTACATCAAGCTTCTTCTATTGTTTTATCCTACCAGCAGTTTGTATTAGTGAGACATCTGAATTATTCTCTTGGTATATCTTACCAACAGCTTATATTAGTGTTACATCTGATTTATTCTATTGTTTTATTTACCAACAGTTCATATTAGTGTTACATCTGAATTATTCTATTGTTTTATCCTTCTAACAGTTCATATTAGTCTTACATCTGAATTATTCTACTGGTTTATCCTACCAACAGTTCATATTAGTGTTACATCTGAATTCTGATATTGTTTTACCATATTAACAGTTCATATTAATGCTACATCTGCATTCTTCTGTTGCTTTATCCTACCAAACGTTCATATTAGTGTTACATCTGAATTCTTCTATTGTTTTATCCTACCAACAGTTCATATTAGTGTTACATCTGAATTATTCTATTGTTTTACCATACTAACAGTTCATATTAATGCTACATCTGCATTCTTCTTTTGCTTTATCCTACCAACAGCTCATATTAGTGTTACATCTGAATTATTCTATTGTTTTATCCTACCAACAGTTCATATTAGTGTTTCAAATGAATTATTCTATTGTTTTATCCTACCAACAGTTCATATTAGTGTTACATCTGCATTCTTTTATTGTTTTATGCTACCAACAGTTTATATTAGTGTTACATCTGAATTCTTTCATTGTTTTATCCTACTAAGCGTTCATATTAGTGTTACATCAAAATTATTCTATGGTTTTACCCTACCAATAGTTCATATTAGTGTTACATCTGAATTATTTTATTGTTTTATCCTACCAACATTTCATATTAGTGTTACATCAAGCATCTTCTACTGTTGTATTCTATCAACATTTTGTATTAGTGTTACATCTGAATTCTTTCAGTGTTTTATCCTACCAAACGTTCACATTAGTGTTACATCAAGCTTCTTCTATTGTTTTATCCTACCAACAGTTCATATTAGTGTTACATCTGAATTATTTTATTGTTTTATCCTACCAACATTTCATATTAGTGTTACATCAAGCATCTTCTATTGTTTTATCCTACCAGCAGTTTGTATTAGTGAGACATCTGAATTATTCTCTTGGTTTATCCTACCAACAGCTTATATTAGTGTTACATCTGATGTATTCTATTGTTTTACTTACCAACAGTTCATATTAGTGATACATCTGAATTATTCTATTGTTTTATCCTTCTAACAGTTCATATTAGTCTTACATCTGAATTATTCTATTGTTTTATCCTACCAAAACTTAATATTAGTGTTACATCTGAATTCTGATATTGTTTTACCATACTAACAGTTCATATTAATGCTACATCTGCATTCTTCTTTTGCTCTGCCTACCAACATTTCATATTAGTGTTACGTCTGCATTCTTTTATTGTTTTATGCTACCAAAAGTTTATATTAGTGTTACATCTGAATTCTTTCATTGTTTTATCCTACTAAACGTTCATATTAGTGTTACATCAAAATTATTCTATGGTTTTACCATACCAACAGTTCATATTAGTGTTACATCTGAATTATTTTATTGTTTTATCCTACCAACATTTCATATTAGTGTTACATCAAGCATCTTCTATTGTTTTATCCTACCAACAGTTTGTATTAGTGAGACATCTGAATTATTCTCTTGGTTTATCCTACCAACAGCTTATATTAGTGTTACATCTGATTTATTCTATTGTTTTATTTACCAACAGTTCATATTAGTGTTACATCTGAATTATTCTATTGATTTATCCTTCTAACAGTTCATATTAGTCTTACATCTGAATTATTCTACTGGTTTATCCTACCAACAGTTCATATTAGTGTTACATCTGAATTCTGATATTGTTTTACCATATTAACAGTTCATATTAATGCTACATCTGCATTCTTCTGTTGCTTTATCCTACCAACAGTTCATATTAGTGTTACATCTGCATTCTTTTATTGTTTTATGCTACCAATATTTCATATTAGTGTTACATCTGAATTATTCTATTGTTTTATCCTACCAACATTTCATATTAGTGTTACGTCTGCATTCTTTTATTGTTTTATGCTACCAACAGTTCATATTAGTGTTACATCTGAATTATTTTATTGTTTTATCCTACCAACATTGCATATTAGTGCTACATCAAACTTCTTCCATTGTTTTATCCTACCAACAGTTTGTATTAGTGTTACATTAAAATTATTCTATGGTTTTATCCTACCAACAGTTCATATTAGTGTTTCAAATGAATTATTCTATTGTTTTATCCTACCAACAATTCATATTAGTGTTACATCTGAATTATTATATTGTTTTACCATACTAACAGTTCATATTAGTGTTACATCTGCATTCTTTTGTTGTTTTATGCTACCAACAGTTCATATTAGTGTTACATCAAACTTCTTCCATTGTTTTATCCTATCAACAGTTTGTATTAGTGTTACATTAAAATTATTCTATTGTTTTACCATACTAACAGTTCATATTAATGCTACATCTGCATTCTTCTTTTGCTTTATCCTACCAACAGTTCATATTAGTGTTACATCTGCATTATTTTATTGTTTTATGCTACCAACATTTCATATTAGTCTTACATCTGAATTATTCTATTGTTTTATCCTACCAACATTGCATATTAGTGTTACATCAAACTTCTTCTATTGTTTTATCCTACCAGCTGTTTGTATTAGTGTTACATCTGAATTCATCTATTGTTTTATGCTACCAACAGTTCATATTAGTGTTACATCTGAATTCTTTTATTGTTTTATCCTACCAACATTTCATATTAGAGTTACATCAAACTTCTTCCATTGTTTTATCCTACCAACAGTTTGTATCAGTGTTACATTAAAATTATTCTATGGTTTTATCCTACCAACAGTTCATATTAGTGTTTCAAATGAATTATTCTATTGTTTTATCCTACCAACAGTTCATATTAGTGTTACATCTGAATTATTCTATTGTTTTATGCTACCAACAGTTCATATTAGTGTTACATCTGAATTCTTTTATTGTTTTATGCTACCAACAGTTCATATTAGTGTTACATCTGCATTATTTTATTGTTTTATGCTACCAACATTTCATATTAGTCTTAAATCTGAATTATTCTATTGTTTTATGCTACCAACATTTCATATTAGTGTTAGATCAAACTTCTTCTATTGTTTTATCCTACCAACAGTTTGTATTAGTGTTACATCTTAATTATTCTATTGTTTTATCCTACCAACAGTTCATATTAGTGTTACATCTGAATTA
Source organism: Gigantidas platifrons (assembly GCA_002080005.1). NCBI lineage: Eukaryota > Metazoa > Mollusca > Bivalvia > Mytilida > Modiolidae > Gigantidas > Gigantidas platifrons. The sequence goes on from MJUT01013640.1 coordinate 84,710, forward strand.
TTTCAGTGTGTTATCCTACCAAACTTTCACATTAGTGTTACATCAAGCTTCTTCTATTGTTTTATCCTACCAGCAGTTTGTATTAGTGAGACATCTGAATTATTCTCATGTTTTATCCTACCAACAGCTTACATTAGCGTTACATCTGAAATATACTACCGGTTTATCCTACCAACATTTCACATTAGTGTTACATCTGAATTCTGATATTGTTTTACCATACCAACAGTTCATATTAATGCTACATCTGCATTCTTCTTTTGCTTTATCCTTCCAAACGTTCATATTAGTGTTACAGCAAACTTCATCTATTGTTTTATCCTACCAACAGTTCATATTAGTGTTACATCTGAATTCTGATATTGTTTTACCATATTAACAGTTCATATTAATGCTACATCTGTATTCTTCTGTTGCATTATCCTACCAAACGTTCATATTAGTGTTACAGTAAATTTCATCTATTGTTTTATCCTACCAGCAGTTTTTATTAGTGTTACATCTGAATTATTCTATTGTTTTACCATACTAACAGTTCATATTAATGCTACATCTGCATTCTTCTTTCGCTTTCTCCTACCAACAGTTCATATTAGTGTTACATCTGCATTATTTTATTGTTTTATGCTACCAACATTTCATATTAGTCTTATATCTGAATTATTCTATTGTTTTATCCTACCAACATTTCATATTAGTGTTACATCAAACTTCTTCTATTGTTTTGTCCTACCGACAGTTTGTATTAGTGTTACATCTGAATTATTCTATTGTTTTATCCTACCAACAGTTCATATTAGTGTTACATCTGAATTATTTCAGTGTGTTATCCTACCAAATGTTCACATTAGTGTTACATCAAACTTCTTCTATTGTTTTATCCTACCAGCAGTTTGTATTAGTGACACATCTGAATTATTCTCATGTTTTATCCTACCAACAGCTTACATTAGGGTTACATCTGAAATATACTACTGGTTTATCCTACCAACATTTCACATTAGTGTTACATCTGAATTCTGATATTGTTTTACCGTACTAACAGTTCATATTAATGCTACATCTGCATTCTTCTTTTGCTTTATCCTTCCAAACGTTCATATTAGTGTTACAGCAAACTTCATCTATTGTTTTATCCTACCAGCAGTTTGTATTAGTGTTACATCTGAATTCTTCTATTGTTTTATCCTACCAACAGTTCATATTAGTGTTACATCTGAATTCTTTCATTGTTGTATCCTACCAAACGTTCATATTAGTGTTACATCAAGCTTTTTATATTGTTTTATCCTACAAGCAGTTTGTATTAGTGTTACATCTGAATTATTCTGTTGGTTTATCCTACCAGCAGTTCATATTAGTGCTACATTTGAATTATTCTATTGTTTTATCCTACCAACAACTCATATTAGTGAGACATCTGAATTATTCTCTTGTTTTATCCTACCAAGAGCTTATATTTGTGTTATATCTGATTTATTCTATTGTTTTATGTACCTACATTTCATATTAGTGTTACATCTGAATTCTTCTAATGTTTTATCCTACCAACAGTTCATATTAGTGTTACATCTGAATTATTATATTGTTTTATCCTTCTAACAGTTCGTATTAGTCTTACATCTGAATTATTCTACTGGTTTATCCTACCAACAGTTCATATTAGTGTTACATCTGAATTATATTATTGTTTTATCCTACCAACATTGCATATTAGTGTTACATCAAACTTCTTCTATTGTTTTATCCTACCAGCTGTTTGTATTAGTGTTACATCTGAATTCATCTATTGTTTTATCCTACCAACAGTTCACATTAGTGTTACATCTGAATTCTTTCAGTGTTTAATCCTACCAAACGTTCATATTAGTGTTACATCAAATTTCTTCTATTGTTTTATCCTACCAGCAGTTTGTATTAGTGTTACATCTGATATATTATTTTGTTTTATGTACCAACAGTTCATATTAATGTTACATCTGAATTCTCCTACTGGTTTATCCTACCGAGATTTCATATTATTGTTACATCTGAATTCTGATATTGTTTTACCATACTAACAGTTCATATTAATGCTACATCTGCATTTTTCTTTTGCTTTATCCTACCAAACGTTCATATTAGTCTTACATCAAACTTCATCTATTGTTTTATCCTACAAGCAGTTTGTATTAGTGTTACATCTGAAATATTATATTGTTTTATCCTACCAATAGTTCATATTAGTGTTACATCTGAATTCGTCTATTGTTTTATCCTACCAACAGTTCATATTAGTGTTACATCTGAATTATTCTATTGTTTTATCTTAACAACAGTTCATATTCATGGTACATCTGAATTCTTATATTATTTCATCCTACCAACAGTTCATATTAATTTTACATCTGAGTTATGCTATTGTTATATCCTACCAACAGTTCATATTAGTGTTACATCTGAATTCTTTCATTGTTTTATCCTACTAAATGTTCATCTTAGTGTTACATCAAAATTATTCTATGGTTTTATCCTACCAATAGTTCATATTAGTGCTACATCTGAATTCTTTTATTGTTTTATCCTACCAACATTTCATATTAATGTTACATCAAACTTCTTCTATTGTTTTATCCTACCAGCTGTTTGTATTAGTGTTACATCTGAATTATTCTATTGTTTTATTCTACCAACAGTTCATATTAGTGTTACAGCTGAATTCTTTCAGTGTTTTATCCAACCAAACGTTCATATTAGTGTTACATCAAACTTTTTCTACTGTTTTATCCTACCAACAACTCATATTAGTGAGACATCTGAATTATTCTCTTGTTTTATCCTACCAACAGCTTATATTAGTGTTACATCTGATTTATTCTTTTGTTATATGCATCAACAGTTCATATTATTCTTACATCTGAATTCTTCTACTGGTTTATCCTACCAAGAGTTCATATTATTGTTACATCTGAATTCTGATATCGTTTTACCATACTAACAGTTCATATTAATGCTACATCTGCATTCTTCTTTTGCTTTATCCTACCAAACGTTCATACTAGTCTTACATCAAACTTCATCTATTGTTTTATCCTACCAGCAGTTTGTATTAGTGTTGCATCTGAATTATTATATTGTTTTATCCTACCAAGAGTTACTATTAGTGTTACATCTGAATTCTGATATTGCTTTACCATATTAACAGTTCATATTAATGCTACATCTGCATTCGTTTTTTTGATTTATCCTACCAACAGTTCATATTAGTGTTACATCTGAATTCTTCTATTGTTTTATCTTAACAACAGTTCATATTCATGGTACATCTGAATTCTTATATTATTTCATCATACCAACAGTTCATATTAGTTTTACATCTGAGTTATGCTATTGTTATATCCTACCAACAGTTCATATTAGTGTTACATCTGAATTCTTTCATTGTTTTATCCTACTAAATGTTCATATTAGTGTTACATCAAAATTATTCTATGGTTTTATCCTACCAATAGTTCATATTAGTGTTACGTCTGAATTCTTTTATTGTTTTATCCTACAAAAATTTAATATTAGTGTTACATCAAACTTCTTCTATAGTTTTATCCTACCAGCTGTTTGTATTAGTGTTACATCTGAATTATTCTATTGTTTTATTCTACCAACAGTTCAAATTAGTGTTACATCTGAATTCTTTCGGTGTTTTATCCTACCAAACGTTCATATTAGTGTTACATCAAACTTTTTCTATTGTTTTATCCTACCAACAACTCATATTAGTGAGACATTTGAATTATTCTCTTGTTTTATCCTACCAACAGCTTATATTAGTGTTACATCTGATTTATTCTATTGTTTTATGCATCAACAGTTCATATTAGTGTTGCATCTGAATTATTATATTGTTTTATCCTACCAAGAGTTCATATTAGTGTTACATCTGAATTCTGATATTGTTTTACCATATTAACAGTTCATATTAGTGTTACATCAAACTTATTCTATTGTTTTATCCTACCAGCTGTTTGCATTAGTGTTACATCTGAATTATTCTATTGTTTTATTCACCAACAGTTCATATTAGTGTTACATCTGAATTCTTTCAGTGTTTTATCCTACCAAACGTTCATATTAGTGTTACATCAAACTGTTTCTATTGTTTTATCCTACCAACAACTCATATTAGTGAGACATCTGAATTATTCTCTTGTTTTATCCTACCAACAGCTTATATTAGTGTTACATCTGATTTATTCTATTGTTTTATGCATCAACAGTTCATATTATTCTTACATCTGAATTCTTCTACTGGTTTATCCTACCAAGAGTTCATATTATTGTTACATCTGAATTCTGATATTGTTTTACCATACTAACAGTTCATATTACTGCTACATCTGCATTCTTCTTTTGCTTTATCCTACCAATAGTTCATATTAGTGTTACGTCTGAATTCTTTTATTGTTTTTTCCTACAAAAATTTAATATTAGTGTTACATCAAACTTCTTCTATAGTTTTATCCTACCAGCTGTTTGTATTAGTGTTACATCTGAATTATTCTATTGTTTTATTCTACCAACAGTTCATATTAGTGTTACATCTGATTTCTTTCAGTGTTTTATCCTACCAAACGTTCATATTAGTGTTACATCAAACTTTTTCTAATGTTTTATCCTACCAACAACTCATATTAGTGAGACATCTGAATTATTCTCTTGTTTTATCCTACCAACAGCTTATATTAGTGTTACATCTGATTTATTCTATTGTTTTATGCATCAACAGTTCATATTATTCTTACATCTGAATTATTCTATTGTTTTATCCTACCAAGAGTTCATATTAGTGTTACATCTGAATTCTGATATTGTTTTACCATATTAACAGTTCATATTAATGCTACATCTGCATTCGTTTTTTGATTTATCCTACCAACAGTTCATATTAGTGTTACATCTGAATTATTCTATTGTTTTATCTTTACATCAGTTCATATTCATGGTACATCTGAATTCTTTCATTGTTTTATCCTACTAAATGTTCATATTAGTGTTACATCAAAATTATTCTATGGTTTTATCCTACCAATAGTTCATATTAGTGTTACATCTGAATTCTTTTATTGTTTTATCCTACCAACATTTCATATTAGTGTTACATCAAACTTCTTCTATTGTTTTATCCTACCAGCTGTTTGCATTAGTGTTACATCTGAATTCTTCTATTGTTTTATTCACCAACAGTTCATATTAGTGTTACATCTGAATTCTTTCAGTGTTTTATCCTACCAAACGTTCATATTAGTGTTACATCAAACTTTTTCTATTGTTTTATCCTACCAACAACTCATATTAGTGAGACATCTGAATTATTCTCTTGTTTTATCCTACCAAAAGCTTATATTAGTGTTACATCTGATGTATTCTATTGTTTTATGCATCAACAGTTCATATTATTCTTACATCTGAATTCTTCTACTGGTTTATCCTACCAAGAGTTCATATTATTGTTACATCTGAATTCTGATATTGTTTTACCATACTAACAGTTCATATTACTGCTACATCTGCATTCTTCTTTTGCTTTATCCTACCAACAGTTCATATTAGTGTTGCATCTTCATTCTTTTATTGTTTAATGCTACCAACATTTCATATTAGTGTTACATCTGAATTATTCTATTGTTTTATCCTTCCAACAGTTCATATTAGTGTTACATCTGAATTCCTCTACTGGTTAATCCTACCAACAGTTCATATTAGTGTTACATCTGAATTCTGATATTGTTTTACCATATTAACAGTTCATATTACTGCTACATCTGCATTCTTTTTTTGATTTATCCTACCAACGGTTCATATTAGTGTTACATTTGAATTTTGTTATTGTTTTATGCTTCCAAAATGTCATATTAGTGTTACATCTGAATTACTCTATTGTTTTATCCTTCCAACAGTTCATATTAGTGTTACATATGCATTCTTCTTTTGCTTTATCCTACCAAACGTTCTTATTAGTGTTACATCAAACTGCATCTATTGTTTTATCCTACCAGCAGTTTGTATTAGTGTTACATCTGAATTATTCTATTGTTTTATCCTACTAAATGTTCATATTAGTGTTACATCAAAATTATTCTATGGTTTTATCCTACCAATAGTTCATATTAGTGTTACATCTGAATTCGTTTATTGTTTTATCCTACCAACATTTCATATTAGTGTTACATCTGAATTCATTCAGTGTTTTATCCTACCAAACGTTCATATTAGTGATACATCAAACTTTTTCTATTGTTTTATCCTACCAACAACTCATATTAGTGTTACATCTGAATTATTCTATTGTTTTATCCTTCCAACAGTTCATATTAGTGTTACATCTGCATTCTTCTTTTGCTTTATCCTACCAAACGTTCTTATTAGTGTTACATCAAACTTCATCTATTGTTTTATCCTACCAGAAGTTTGTATTAGTGTTACATCAAAATTATTCTATTGTTTTATCCTACCAGCTGTTTGTATTAGTGTTACATCTGAATTATTCTATTGTTTTATTCTACCAACAGTTCATATTAGTGTTACATCTGAATTCTTTCAGTGTTTTATCCTACCAAACGTTCATATTAGTGTTACATCAAACTTTTTCTAATGTGTTATCCTACCAACAACTCATATTAGTGAGACATATGAATTATTCTCTTGTTTTATCCTACCAACAGTTTATATTAGTGTTACATCTGATTTATTCTATTGTTTTATGTACCAACAGTTCATATTATTCTTACATCTGAATTCTTCTACTGGTTTATCCTACCAAGAGCTCATATTATTCTTACATCTGAATTCTGATATTGTTTTACCATACTAACCGTTCATATTAATGCAACATCTGCATTCTTCTTTTGCTTTATCCTACCAAACGTTCATATTAGTCTTACATCAAACTTCATCTATTGTTTTATCCTACCAGCAGTTTGTATTAATGTTACATCTGAATTATTATATTGTTTTATCCTAACAACAGTTCATATTAGTGTTACATCTGAATTCTTCTACTGGTTTATCCTACCAACAGTTCATATTAGTGCTACATCTGAATTCTGATATTGTTTAAACATATTAACAGTTCATATTACTGCTACATCTGCATTCTTCTTTTGATTTATCCTACCAACAGTGCATATTAATGTTACATCTTCATTCTTTGATTGGTTTATGCTACAAAAATTTCATATTAGTGTTACATCTGAATAATTCTATTGTTTTATCTTTCCAACAGTTCATATTAGTGTTACATCTGCATTCTTCTTTTGCTTTATCCTACCAAACGTTCTTATTAGTGTTACATCAAACTTCATCTATTGTTTTATCCTACCAACAGTTCATATTAGTGTTACATTTGAATTCTGATATTGTTTTATCCTACCAACAGTTCATATTAATGTTACCTCTGAATTCTGATATTGTTTTACCATACAAACAGTTCATATTAATGTTACATCTGCATTCTTCTTTTGCTTTATCCTACCAACAGTTCAAATTAGTGTTACATCTGCATTCTTTTATTGTTTTATCCTACCAAAATTTCATATTAGTGTTACATCTGAATTATTCTATTGTTTTATCCTTCCAACAGTTCATATTAGTTTTACATCTGCATTCTTCTTTTGCTTTATCCTACCAAACGTTCTTATTAGTGTTACATCAAACTTCATCTATTGTTTTATCCTACCCGCTGTTTGTATTAGTGTTACATATGAATTATTATATTGTTTTATCCTACCAACATTTCATATTAGTGTTACATCTGAATTATTCTATTGTTTTATCCTACCAACAGTTCATATTAGTGTTACATCTGAATTCTTCTACTGGTTTATCCTACCAACAGTTCATATTAGTGTTACATCTGAATTCTGATATTGTTTTACCATATTAACAGTTCATATTACTGCTACATCTGCATTCTTCTTTTGATTTATCCTACCAATAGTTCATATTAGTGTTACATCTTCATTCTTTTATTGTTTTATGCTACCAAAATGTCATATTAGTGTTACATCTGATTTATTCTATTGTTTTATCCTTCCAACAGTTCATATTAGTGTTACATCTGCATTCTTCTTTTGCTTTATCCTACCAAACGTTCTTATTAGTGTTACATCAAACTTCATCTATTGTTTTATCATACCAGCAGTTTGTATTAGTGTTACATCTTAATTATTCTATTGTTTTATGCTACCAACATTTCATATTAGTGTTACATCTGAATTATTCTATTGTTTTATCCTTCCAACAGTTCATATTAGTGTTACATCTGAATTCTGATATTGTTTTACCATATTAACAGTTCATATTACTGCTACATCTGCATTCTTCTTTTGATTTATCCTACCAACAGTTCATATTATTGTTACATCTTCATTCTTTTATTGTTTTATGCTGCCAAAATGTCATATTAGTGTTACATCTGAATTATTCTATTGTTATATCCTTCCAACAGTTCATATTATTGTTACATATGCATTCTTCTTTTGCTTTATCCAACAAAACGTTCTTATTAGTGTTACATCAAACTGCATCTATTGTTTTATCCTACCAGCAGTTTGTATTAGTGTTACATCTGAATTATTCTATTGTTTTATCCTACTAAATGTTCATATTAGTGTTACATCAAAATTATTCTATGGTTTTATCCTACCAATAGTTCATATTAGTGTTACATCTGAATTCTTTTATTGTTTTATCCTACCACCATTTCATATTAGTGTTACATCTGAATTCTTTCAGTGTTTTATCCTACCAAACGTTCATATTAGTGATACATCACATTTTTTCTATTGTTTTATCCTACCAACAACTCATATTAGTGTTACATCTGAATTATTCTATTGTTTTATCCTTCCAACAGTTCATATTAGTGTTACATCTGCATGCTTCTTTTGCTTTATCCTACCAAACGTTCTTATTAGTGTTACATCAAACTTCATCTATTGTTTTATCCTACCAGCAGTTTGTATTAGTGTTACATCTGAATTATTCTATTGTTTTATCCTACCAACATTTCATATTAGTGTTACATCTGAATTCTGATATTGTTTTACCATACTAACAGTTCATATTAATGCTACATCTGCATTCATCTTTTGCTTTATCCTACGAAACTTTCATATTAGTCTTACATCAAACTTCATCTATTGTTTTATCCTACCAACAGTTCATATTAATGTTACATCTGCATTCTTCTTTTGCTTTATCCTACCAACAGTTCATATTAGTGTTACATCTGAATTCTTCTACCGGTTTATCCTACCAACAGTTCATATTAGTGTTACATCTGAATTCTGATATTGTTTTACCATATTAACAGTTCATATTACTGCTACATCTGCATTCTTCTTTTGATTTATCCTACCAACAGTTCATATTAGTGTTTCATCTTCATTCTTTTATTGTTTTATGCTACCAAAATGTCATATTAGTGTTACATCTGAATTATTCTATTGTTTTATTCTTCCAACAGTTCATATTAGTGTTACATCTGAATTCTTTCAGTGTTTTATCCTACCAAAATGTCATATTAGTGTTACATCTGAATTATTCTATTGTTTTATACTTCCAACAGTTCATATTAGTGTTACATCTGAATTATTTCAGTGTTTTATCCTACCAAACGTTCATATTAGTGATACATCAAACTTTTTCTATTGTTTTATCCTACCAACAACTCATATTAGTGTTACATCTGAATTATTCTATTGTTTTATCCTTCCAACAGGTCATATTAGTGTTACATCTGCATTCTTCTTTTCCTTTATCCTAACAATCGTTCTTATTAGTGTTACATCAAACTTCATCTATTGCTTTATCCTACCAGCAGTTTGTATTGGTGTTACATCTGAATTATTCTATTGTTTTATCCTACTAAATGTTCATATTAGTGTTACATCAAAATTATTCTATTGTTTTATCCTACCAGCTGTTTGTATTAGTGTTACATCTGAATCATTCTCTTGTTTTATCCTACCAACAGTTTATATTAGTGTTACGTCTGATTTATTCTATTGTTTTATGTACCAACAGTTCATATTATTCTTATATCTGAATTCTTCTATTGTTTTATCCTACCAAGAGTTCATATTATTGTTACATCTGAATTCTTCTATTGTTTTATCCTACCAAAATTTCATATTAGTGTTACATCTGAATTATTCTATTGTTTTATCCTACCAACAGTTCATATTAGTGTTACATCTGAATTCTTCTATTGTTTTATCCTACCAACATTTCATATTAGTGTTACATCTTAATTATTCTATTGTTTTATCCTACCTACAGTTCATATTAGTGTAACATCTGAATTCTGATATTGTTTTATCCTACCAACAGTTCATATTAATGTTACATCTGAATTCTGATATTGTTTTATCCTATCAACAGTTCATATTAGTGTTACATCTGAATTCTGATATTGTTTTATGCTACCAACATTTCATATTAGTGTTACATCTGAATTATTCTTTAGTTTTATCCTTCCAACAGTTCATATTAGTGTTACATCTGCATTCTTCTTTTGCTTTATCCTACCAAACTTTGATATTAGTCTTACATCAAACTTCATCTATTGTTTTATCCTATCAGCAGTGTGTATTAGTGTTACATCTGAATTATTCTATTGTTTTATCCT
>MJUT01013640.1:95650-109329 GCA_002080005.1 Gigantidas platifrons
TTACATCAAACTTCATCTATTGTTTTATCCTACCAGCAGTGTGTATTAGTGTTACATCTGAATAATTCTATTGTTTTATCCTACCAACATTTCATATTAGTGTTACATCTTAATTATTCTATTGTTTTATCTTACCAACAGTTCATATTAATGTTACATCTGAATTCTGATATTGTTTTACCATACTAACAGTTCATATTAATGCTACATCTGCATTCTTCTTTTGCTTTATCCTACCAAACGTTCATTTTAGTCTTACATCAAACCTTATCTATTGTTTTATCCTAACCAGCAGTTTGTATTAGTGTTACATCTGAATTATTCTATTGTTTTATACTACCAACAGTTCATATTAGTGCTACATCTGAATTCGTCTATTGTTTTATCCTACCAACAGTTCATATTAGTGTTACATCTGCATTCTTCTTTTGCTTTATCCTACCAACAGTTCATATTAGTGTTACATCTTCATTCTTTTATTGTTTTATGCTACCAACATTTCATATTAGTGTTACATCTGAATTATTCTATTGTTTTATCCTTCCAACAGTTCATATTAGTGTTACATCTGCATTCTTCTTTTGCTTTATCCTACCAAACGTTCTTATTAGTGTTACATCAAACTTCTTCTACTGGTTTATCCTACCAACAGTTCATATCAGTGTTACATCTGAATTCGTCTATTGTTTTATCCTACCAGCAGTTTGTATTAGTGTTACATCTGAATTATTCTATTGGTTTATCCTACCAACAGTTCATATAAGTGTTACATCTGAATTCGTCTATTGTTTTATCCTACCAACAGTTCATTTAGTGTTACATCTGAATTCTGATATAGTTTTACCATACTAACAGTTCATATTAATGCTACATCTGCATTCTTCTTTTGCTTTATCCTACCAACAGTTCATATTAGTGTTACATCTGCTTTCTTTTATTGTTTTATGCTACCAACAGTTCATATTAGTGCTACATCTGATTGTTTTCATTGTTTTATCCTACTCAGCGTTCATATCAGTGTTACATCAAAATTATTCTATGGTTTTATCCTACCAACATTTCATATTAGTGTTACATCAAACTTCTTCTATTGTTTTATCCTTCCAGCAGTTTGTATTAGTGCTACATCTGAATTATTCTATTGTTTTATGCTACCAACAGTTCATATTAGTGTTACATCTGAATTTGTTCCGTGTTTTATCCTACCAAACGTTCATATTAGTGCTACATCTGATTGTTTTCATTGTTTTATCCTACTAAGCGTTCATATCAGTGTTACATCAAAATTATTCTATGGTTTTATCCTACCAACATTTCATATTAGTGTTACATCAAACTTCTTCTATTGTTTTATCCTACCAGCAGTTTGTATTAGTGTTACATCTGAAGTATTCTATTGTTTTATCCTACCAACAGTTCATATTAGTGTTACATCTGAATTCTTTTATTGTTTTATCCTACCAACATATAATATTAGTGTTACATCAAGCTTCTTCTATTGTTTTATCCTACCAGCAGTTTGTATTAGTGTTACATCTGAATTATTCTATTGTTTTATCCTACCAACAACTCATATTAGTGAGACATCTGAATTATTCTCTTGTTTTATCCATCTAAAAGTTCATATTAGTCTTACATCTGAATTCTTCTACTGGTTTATCCTACCAACAGTTCATATTAGTGTTACATCTGAATTCTGATATTGTTTTACCATACTAACAGTTCATATTAATGCTACATCTGCATTCTTCTTTTGCTTTATACTACCAAACGTTCATATGAGTGTTACATCAAACTTCATCTATTGTTTTATCCTACCAGCAGTTTGTATTAGTGAGACATCTGAATTATTCTCTTCTTTTATCCTACCAACACTTCATATTAGTGTTACATCTGAATTCTGATATTGTTTTACCATACTAACAGTTCATATTAATGCTACATCTGCATTCTTCTTTTGCTTTATCCTATCAACATTTCATATTAGTGTTACGTCTGCATTATTTTATTGTTTTATGATACCAACAGTTCATATTAGTGCTACATCTGAATTCTTTCATTGTTTTATCCTACTAAACGTTCATATTAGTGTTACATTAAAATTATTCAATGGTTTTATCCTACCAACAGTTCATATTAGTGTTACATCTGAATTCGTTCAGTATTTTATCCTACCAAGCGTTCACATTAGTGTTACATCAAACTTCTTCTATTGTTTTATCCTACCAGCAGTTTGTATTAGTGAGACATCTGATTTATTCTATTGTTTTATCCTTCTAACCGTTCATATTAGTGTTATATCTGAATTCGTCTACTGGTTTATCCTACCAACAGTTCATATTAGTGTTACATCTGAATTCTGATATTGTTTTATTCTTCTTACCGTTCATATTAGTCTTACATCTGAATTATTCTACTGGTTTATCCTACCAACAGTTCATATTAGTGTTACATCTGCATTCTTTTATTGTTTTATGCTACCAACATTTCATATTTGTGTTACATCTGAATTCTTCCATTGTTTTATCCTTCTAAACGTTCATATTAGTGTTACATCAAAATTATCATATGGTTTTATCCTACCAACAGTTCATATTAGTGTTACATCTGAATTCTTTTATTGTTTTATCCTACCAACATATAATATTAGTGTTACATGAAGCTTCTTCTATTGTTTTATCCTACCAGCAGTTTGTATTAGTGTTACATCTGAATTCGTCTATTGTTTTATACTACCAACAGTTCATAATAGTATTACATCTGAATTCTGATATTGTTTTACCATACCAACAGTTCATATTAATGCTACATCTGCATTCTGCTTTTGCTTTATCATACCAACAGTTCATATTAGTCTTACATCTGCATTCTTTTATTGTTTTATTCTACCAGCAGTTTGTATTAGCGTTACCTCTGAATTATTCTATTGTTTTATCCTACCAACATTTCATATTAGTGTTACATCTGAATTCTTTCAGTGTTTTATCCTACCAAACGTTCATATTAGTGTTACATCAAACTTCTTCTATTGTTTTATCCTACCAGCAGTTTGTATTAGTGTTACATCTGAATTTTTCTATTGTTTTATCCTACCAACAGTTCATATTAGTGTTACAACTGAATTATTCTATTGTTTTATCCTTCTAACAGTTCTTATTAGTCTTACATCTGAATTCTTCTACTGGTTTATCCTACCAACAGTTCATATTAGTGTTACATCTGAATTCTGATATTGTTTTACCATACTAACAGTTCATATTAATGCTACATCTGCAGTCTTCTTTTGCTTTATCCTACCAACAGTTCATATTAGTGTTACATCTGAATTATTCTATTGTTTTATCCTACCAACAGTTTGTATTAGTGTTACATCTGAATTCTTCTATTGTTTTATCCTACCAACAGTTCGTATTAGTGCTACATCTGAATTCTCTCATTGTTGCATCCTACCAAACGTTCATATTAGTGTTACATCAATTTTCTTCTATTGGTTTATCCTACCACAAGTTTGTATTAGTGTTACATCTGAATTATTCTATTGTTTTATCATACTAACAGTTCATATTAATGCTACATCTGCATTCTTCTTTTGCTTTATCCTACCAACAGTTCATATTAGTGTTACATCTGCATTCTTTTATTGTTTTATGCTACCAACATTTCATATTAGTGTTACATCTGAATTATTCTATTGTTTTATCCTACCAACACTTCATATTAGTGTTACATCTGAATTCTGATATTGTTTTACCATACTAACAGTTCATATTAATGCTACATCTGCATTCTTCTTTTGCTTTATCCTACCAAACGTTCCTATTAGTCTTACATCAAACTTCATCTATTGTTTTATCCTACCAGCAGTTTGTATTAGTGTTACATCTGAATTATTATATTGTTTTATCCTACCAACAGTTCATATTAGTGTTACATCTGAATTCTTGCATTGTTTTATCCTACTAAACGTTCATATTAGTGTTACACTAAAATTATTCTATGGTTTTATCCTACCAGCAGTTTGTATTAGTGTTACATCTGAATTATTATATTGTTTTATCCTACCAGCAGTTTGTATTAGTGTTACATCTACATTATTATATTGTTTTATCCTACCAGCAGTTTGTATTAGTGTTACATCTGAATTCTTTCAGTGTTTTATCCTACCAAACGTTCACATTAGTGTTACATCAAACTTCTTCTATTGTTTTATCCTACCAGCAGTTTGTATTAGTGAGACATCTGAATTATTCTCTTGTTTTATCCTACCAACACTTCATATTAGTGTTACATCTGAATTCTGATATTGTTTTACCATACTAACAGTTCATATTAATGCTACATCTGCATTCTTCTTTTGCTTTATCCTATCAACATTTCATATTAGTGTTACGTCTGCATTATTTTGTTGTTTTATGATACCAACAGTACATATTAGTGCTACATCTGAATTCTTTCATTGTTTTATCCTACTAAACGTTCACATTAGTGGTACATCAAACTTCTTCTATTGTTTTATCCTACCAGCAGTTTGTATTAGTGAGACATCTGATTTATTCTATTGTTTTATCCTTCTAACCGTTCATATTAGTGTTATATCTGAATTCGTCTGCTGGTTTATCCTACCAACAGTTCATATTAGTGTTACATCTGAATTATTCTACTGGTTTATCCTACCAACAGTTCATATTAGTGTTACATCTGCATTCTTTTATTGTTTTATGCTACCAACATTTCATATTAGTGTTACATCTGAATTCTTCCATTGTTTTATCCTTCTAAACTTTCATATTAGTGCTACATCAAAATTATCATATGGTTTTATCCTACCAACAGTTCATATTAGTGTTACATCTGAATTATTTTATTGTTTTATCCTACCAACATATAATATTAGTGTTACATCAATCTTCTTCTATTGTTTTATCCTACCAGCAGTTTGTATTAGTGTTACATCTGAATTATTCTATTGTTTTATCCTACCAGCAGTTCATATCAGTGCTACATCTGAATTATTCTATTGTTTTATCCTACCAACAACTCATATTAGTGAGACATCTGAATTATTCTCTTGTTTTATCCTTCCAACAGTCCATATTAGTCTTACATCTGAATTCTTCTACTGGTTTGTCCTACCAACAGTTCATATTAGTGTTACATCTGAATTCTGATATTGTTTTACCATACTAACAGTTCATATTAATGCTGCATCTGCATTCTTCTTTTGCTTTATCCTACCAACAGTTCATATTTCTGGTACATCTGAATTCTTCTATTATTTCATCTTACCAACAGTTCATATTAGTTTTACATCTGAGTTATGCTATTGTTATATCCTACCAACGGTTCATATTAGTGTTGCATCTGAATTCTTTCATTGTTTTATCCTACTAAACATTCATATTAGTGTTACATCAAAATTATTCTATGGTTTTATTATACCAACAGTTCATATTAGTGTTACATCTGAATTCTTTTATTGTTTTATCCTACCAACATTTCATATTAGTGTTACATCAAACTTCTTCTATTGTTTTATCCTACCAGCTGTTTGTATTAGTGTTACATCTGAATTCTTCTATTGTTTTATCCTACCAACATTTCATATTAGTGTTACATCAAACTTCTTCTATTGCTTTATCCTACCAAACGTGCATATTAGTGTTACATCAAACTTCTTCTATTGTTTTATCCTACCAGCAGTTTGTATTAGTGAGACATCTGAATCATTCTCTTGCTTTATCCTACCAACACTTCATATTAGTGTTACATCTGAATTCTGATATTGTTTTACTATACTAACAGTTCATATTAATGCTACATCTGCATTCTTCTTTTGCTATATTTTATCCACATTTCATATTAGTGTTACGTCTGCATTCTTTTATTGTTTTATGCTATCAACAGTTCATATTAGTGTTACATCTGAATTCTTTCATTGTTTTATCCTACTAAACGTTCATATTAGTGTTACATTAAAATGATTATATGGTTTTATCCTACCAACAGTTCATATTAGTGTTACATCAAATTTCTTCCATTGTTTTATCCTACCAACAGTTTGTATTAGTGTTACATCTGAATTATTCTATTGTTTTATCCTACCAACAGTTCATATTAGTGTTACATCTGAATTCTGATATTGTTTTACCATACTAACAGTTCATATTAATGCTACATCTGCATTCTTCTTTTGCTTTATCCTACCAAACGTTCCTATTAGTCTTACATCAAACTTCATCTATTGTTTTATCCTACCAGCAGTTTGTATTAGTGTTACATCTGAATTATTATATTGTTTTATTCTACCAACAGTTCATATTAGTGTTACATCTGAATTCGTCTATTGTTTTATCCTACCAACAGTTCATATTTGTGTTACATCTGAATTATTCTACAGGTTTATCCTACCAACAGTTCATATTAGTGTTACATCTGAATTCGTCTATTGTTTTATCCTACCAACAGTTCATATTAGTGTTACATCTGAATTATTCTACTGGTTTATCCTACCAAAATTTCATATTAGTGTTACATCTGAATTATTCTATTGTTTTATCCTTCCAACAGTTCATATTAGTGTTACATCTGCATTCTTCTTTTGCTTTATCCTACCAAACGTGCATATGAGTGTTACATCAAACTTCATCTATTGTTTTATCCTACCAGCAGTTTATATTAGTGTTACATCTGAATTATTATATTGTTTATCCTACCAGCCGTTTATATTAGTGTTACATCTGAATTATTCTATTGTTTTATGCTAACAAAATTTCATATTAGTTTTACACCTGAATTATTCTATTGTTTTATCCTTCCAACAGTTCATATTAGTGTTACATCTGAATTCTGATATTGTTTTATGCTACCAACATTTCATATTAGTGTTACATCTGAATTATTCTACTGGTTTATCCTACCAACAGTTCATATTAATGTTACATCTGAATTCTGTTATTGTTTTACCATACTAACAGTTCATATTAATGTTACATCTGCATTCTTCTTTTGCTTTATCCTACCAAACGTTCATATGAGTGTTACATCAAACTTCATCTATTATTTTATCCTACCAGCAGTTTATATTAGTGTTACATCTGAATTATTATATTGTTTATCCTACCTACAGTTCATATTAGTGTTACATCTGCATTCTTCTTTTGCTTTATCCTACCAACAGTTTATATTAGTGTTACATCTTCCTTCTTTTATTGGTTTATGCTACCAACATTTCATATTAGTGTTACATCTGAACTATTCTATTGTTTTATCCTTCCAACAGTTCATATTAGTGTTACATCTGAATTCTTCAACTGGTTTATCCTACCAACAGTTCATATTAGTGTTACATCTGAATTCGTCTATTGTTTTATCCTACCAACAGTTCATATTAGTGTTACATTTTCATTCGTTTATTGGTTTATGCTACCAACGTTTCATATTAGTGTTACATCTGAATTATTCTACTGGTTTATCCTACCAACAGTTCATATTAATGTTACATCTGAATTATGTTATTGTTTTACCATACTAACAGTTCATATTAATGTTACATCTGCATTCTTCTTTTGCTTTATCCTACCAAACGTTCATATGAGTGTTACATCAAACTTCATCTATTGTTTTATCCTACCAGCAGTTTATATTAGTGTTACATCTTAATTAGTATATTGTTTATCCTACCAACATTTCATATTAGTGTTACATCTGAATTCTGATATTGTTTTACTATACTAACAGTCCATATTAATGCTACATCTGCATTCTTCTTTTGCTTTTTCCTACCAAACGTTCCTATTAGTCTTACATCAAACTTCATCTATTGTTTTATCCTACAAGCAGTTTGTATTAGTGTTACATCTGAATTATTATATTGTTTTATACTATCAACAGTTCATATTAGTGTTACATCTGAATTCGTCTATTGTTTTATCCTACCAACAGTTCATATTAGTGTTACATCTGAATTATTCTACTGGTTTATCCTACCAACATTTCATATTAGTTTTACATCTGAATTCGTCTATTGTTTTATCCTACCAACAGTTCATATTAGTGTTACATCTGAATTCTGATATTGTTTTACCATATTAACAGTTCATATTACTGCTACATCTGCATTCTTCTTTTGATTTATCCTACCAACAGTTCATATTAGTGTTACATCTTCATTCTTTTATTGTTTTATGCTACCAAAATTTCATATTAGTGTTACATCTGAATTAATCTATTGTGTTATCCTTCCAACAGTTCATATTAGTGTTACATCTGCATTCTTCTTTTGCTATATCCTACCAAACGTTCTTATTAGTGTTACATCAAACTTCATCTATTGTTTTATCCTACCAGCAGTTTGTATTAGTGTTACATCTGAATTATTCTATTGTTTTATCCTACCAACAGTTCATATTAGTGCTATATCTGAATTCTTCTATTGTTTTATCCTTCTAACAGTTCATATTAGTGTTACATATGCATTCTTCTTTTGCTTTTACCTACCAACAGTTTATATTAGTGTTACATCAAACTTCTTTTATTGTTTTATGCTACCAACATTTCATATTAGTGTTACATCTGAATTATTCTATTGTTTTATCCTTCCAACAGTTCATATTAGTGTTACATCTGAATTCTTTAACTGGTTTATCCTACCAACATTTCATATTAGTGTTACATCTGAATTATTATACTGGTTTATCCTACCAACAGTTCATATTAATGTTACATCTGAATTATGTTATTGTTTTACCATACTAACAGTTCATATTAATGTTACATCTGCATTCTTCTTTTGCTTTATCCTACCAAACGTTCATATGAGTGTTACATCAAACTTCATCTATTGTTTTATCCTACCAGCAGTTTGTATTAGTGTTACATCTGAATTATTATATTGTTTTATCCTACCAACAGTTCATATTAGTGTTACATCTGCATTCTTCTTTTGCTTTATCCTACCAACAGTTCATATTAGTGTTACATCTTCATTCATTTATTGTTTTATGCTACCAACATTTCATATTAGTGTTACATCTGAATTCTTCTACTGGTTTATCCTACCAACAGTTCATATTAGTGTTACATCTGAAATCGTCTATTGTTTTATCCTACCAACAGTTAATAATAGTGTTACATCTGAATTCTGATATTGTTTTACTATACTAACAGTGCATATTAATGCTACATCTGCATTCTTCTTTTGCTTTTTCCTACCAACAGTTCATATTAGTGTTAAATCTGAAATATTTTATAGTTTTATCTTACCAACATTTCATATTGGTTTTACATCAAACTTCTTCTATTGTTTTATCCTACCAGCAGTTTGTATTAGTGTTACATCTGAATTCTTCTATTGTTTTATCCTACCAACAGTTCATATTAGTGTTACATCTGAATTTTTTCAGTGTTTTATCCTACCAAACGTTCATAATAGTGTTACATCAAACTTCTCCTATTGTTTTATCCTACCAGCAGTTTGTATTAGTGTTACATCTGAATTATTCTATTGTTTTATCTTACCAACAGTTCATATTAGTGCTACATCTGAATTTTTCTATTGATTTATCCTACCAACAACTCATATTAGTGAGACATCTGAATTATTCTCTTGTTTTATCCTTCTAATAGTTCATATTAGGGTTACATCTGAATTCTTCTACTGGTTTATCCTACCAACAGTTCATATTAGTGTTTCATCTGAATTCTGATATTGTTTTGCCATACTAACAGTTCATATTAATGCTACATCTGCATTCTTCTTTTGCTTTATCCTACCAAAGGTTCATATGAGTGTTACATCAAACTTCATCTATTGTTTTATCCTACAAGCAGTTTATATTAGTGTTACATCTGAATTATTATATTGTTTATCCTACCAATAGTTCATATTAGTGTTACATCTGAATTCGTCTATTGTTTTATCCTACCAACAGTTCATAATAGTGTTACATCTGAATTCTGATATTGTTTTACTATACTAACAGTGCATAGTAATGCTACATCTGCATTCTTCTTTTGCTTTATCCTACCAACATTTCATATTAGTGTTACATCTGCATTATTTTATTGTTTTATGCTACCAACATTTCATATTAGTGTTACATCTTAATTATTGTATTGTTTTATCCTTCCAACAGTTCATATTAGTGTTACATCTGAATTCTTTAATTGTTTTATCTTACCAACATTTCATATTAGTGTTACATGAAACTTCTTCTATTGTTTTATCCTACCAACAGTTCATATTAGTGTTACATCTGAATTTTTTCAGTGTTTTATCCTACCAAACGTTCATATTAGTGTTACATCAAACTTCTTCTATTGTTTTATCCTACCAGCAGTTTGTATTAGTGTTACATCTGAATTCTTCTATTGTTTTATCCTACCAACAACTCATATTAGTGAGACATCTGAATTATTCTCTTGTTTTATCCTTCTAAAAGTTCATATTAGTCTTACATCTGAATTCTTCTACTGGTTTATCCTACCAACAGTTCATATTAGTGCTACATCTGAATTCTGATATTGTTTTACCATACAAACAGTTCATATTAATGCTACATCTGCATTCTTCTTTTGCTTTATCCTACCAACAGTTCATATTAGTGTTACATCTGAATTATTTTATTGTTTTATCTTACCAACATTTCATATTAGTCTTACATCTGAATTCTTCAACTGGTTTATCATACCAACAGTTTATATTAGTGTTACATCTGAATTCTGATATTGTTTTACAATACTAACAGTTCATATTAATGCTACATCTGCATTCTTCTTTTTCTTTATCCTACCAACAGTTCATATTAGTGTTACATCTGAATTCTTTTATTGTTTTATCTTACCAACATTTCATATTAGTGTTACATCAAAGTTCTTCTATTGTTTTATCCTACCATCAGTTCATATTAGTGTTACATCTGAATTATTTCAGTGTTTTATCCTACCAAACGTTCATATTAGTGTTACATCAAACTTCTTCTATTGTTTTATCCTACGAGCAGTTTGTATTAGTGTTACACCTGAATTATTCTATTGTTTTATCCTACCAAGAACTCATATTAGTGAGACATCTGAATTATTCTCTTGCTTTATCCTTCTAAAAGTTCATATTTGTCTTACATCTGAATTCTTCTACTGGTTTATCCTACCAACAGTTCATATTAGTGTTACATCTGAATTCTGATATTGATTTACCATACTAACAGTTCATATTAATGCTACATCTGCATTCTTCTTTTGCTTTATCCTACCAAACGTTCATATGAGTGTTACATCAAACTTCATCTATTGTTTTATCCTACCAGCAGTTTATATATGTGTTACATCTGAATTAGTATATTGTGTATCCTATTAACAGTTCATATTAGTGTTACATCTGAATTCGTCTATTGTTTTATCCTACCAACAGTTCATAATAGTATTACATCTGAATTCTGATATTGTTTTACTATACTAACAGTTCATAGTAATGCTACATCTGCATTCTGCTTTTGCTTTATCCTACCAACAGTTCATATTAGTGTTACATCTGCATTATTTTATTGTTTTATGCTACCAACATTTCATATTAGTGCTACATCTGAATTATTCTATTGTTTTATCCTTCCAACAGTTCATATTAGTGTTACATCTGAATTCTGATATTGTTTTACCATACTCACAGTTCATATTAATGCTACATCTACATTCTTCTTTTGCTTTATCCTACCAACAGTTCATATTAGTGTTACATCTGAATTATTTTATTGTTTTATCTTACAAACATTTCATATTAGTGTTACATCAAACTTCTTCTTTTGCTTTATCCTACCAACAGTTCATATTAGTGTTACATCTGAATTCTTTTATTGTTTTATCTTACCAACATTTCATATTAGTGTTACATCAAACTTCTGTTTTATCCTCCCAACAGTTCATATTAGTGTTACATCTGAATTCTTTTATTGTTTTATCTTACCAACATTTCATATTAGTGTTACATCAAACTTCTTCTATTGTTGTATCCTACCAACAGTTCATATTAGTGTTACATCTGAATTCTTTTATTGTTTTATCTTACCAACATTTCATATTAGTGTTACATCTGAATTCTTTTATTGTTTTTTCCTACCAACATTTCTTTTTAGTGTTACATCACACTTCTTCTATTGTTTTATCCTACCAGCAGTTTGTATTAGTGTTCCATCTGAATTCGTCTATTGTTTTATCCTACCAACAGTTCATATTAGTGTTACATCTGAATTCTTGCAGTGTTTTATCCTAACAACCGTTCATATTAGAGTTACATCAAACTTCTTCTATTGTTTTATCCTACCAGCAGTTTGTATTACTGTTCCATCTGAATTCGTCTATTGTTTTATCCTACCAACAGTTCATATTAGTGTTACATCTGAATTATTCTCTTGTTTTATCCTTCTTACAGTTCATATTAGTCTTGCATCTGGATTCTTCTACTGGTTTATCCTACCAACAGTTCATATTAATGCTACATCTGCATTCTTCTTTTGCTTTTTCCTACCAAACGTTCATATTAGTGTTACATCAAACTTCATCTATTGTTTTATCCTACCAGTAGTTTGTATTAGTGTTACATCTGAATTATTCTATTGTTTTATCCTACCAACAGTTCATATTAGTGTTACATCTGAATTCGTCTATTGTGTTATCCTACCAACAGTTCATATTAGTGTTACATCTGAATTCGTCTATTGTTTTATCCTACCAACAGTTCATAATAGTGTTACATCTGAATTCTGATATTGTTTTACTATACTAACAGTTCATATTAATGCTACATCTGCATTCTGCTGTTGCTTTATCCTACCAACAGTTCATATTAGTGTTACATCTGAATTCTTTTATTGTTTTATCTTACCAACATTTCATATTAGTGTTACATCTGAATTCTTTTATTGTTTTTTCCCATCAACATTTCTTATTAGTGTTACATCACACTTCTTCTATTGTTTTATCCTGCCAGCAGTTTGTATTAGTGTTCCATCTGAATTCATCTATTGTTTTATCCTACCAACAGTTCATATTAGTGTTACATCTGAATTATTTTATTGTTTTTTCCCCCCAACATTTCTTATTAGTGTTACATCACACTTCTTCTATTGTTTTATCCTGCCAGCAGTTTGTATTAGTGTTCCATCTGAATTCTTCTATTGTTTTATCCTACCAGCAGTTTGTATTATTGTTACGTCTGAATTATTCTATTGTTTTATCCTACCAACAGTTCATATTAGTGTTACATCTGAATTCGTCTATTGTTTTATCCTTCTAACAGTTCATATTAGTCTTGCATCTGAATTCTTCTACTGGTTTATCCTACCAAACGTTCATATTAGTGTTACATCAAACTTCATCTATTGTTTTATCCTACCAGTAGTTTGTATTAGTGTTACATCTGAATTATTCTATTGTTTTTTCCTACCAACAGTTCATATTAGTGTTACATCTGAATTCGTCTATTGTTTTATCCTACAAACAGTTCATATAAGTGATACATCTGAATTCGTCTATTGTTTTATCCTACCAACAGTTCATATTAGTGTTACATCTTAATTCTGATATTGTTTTACCATACTCACAGTTCATATTAATGCTACATCTGCAGTCTTCTTTTGCTTTATCCTACCGACAGTTCATATTAGTGTTACATCTGCATTCTTTTATTG
>MJUT01013640.1:118699-130325 GCA_002080005.1 Gigantidas platifrons
TTTATTCTACCAACAGTTCATATTAGTGCTACATCTGAATTATTCTCTTGTTTTATCCTTCTAACAGTTCATATTAGTCTTGCATCTGAATTCTTCTACTGGTTTATCCTACCAACAGTTCATATAAGTATTACATCTGCATTCTTCTTTTGCTTTTTTCCTACCAAACGTTCATATTAGTGCTACATCAAACTGCATCTATTGTTTTATCCTACCAGCAGTTTGTATTAGTGTTACATCTGAATTATTCTATTGTTTTATCCTACCAACAGTTCATATTAGTGTTACATCTGAATTCGTCTATTGTTTCATACTACCAACAGTTCATATAAGTATTACATCTGCATTCTTCTATTGTTTTATCCTACCAACAGTTCATATTAGTGTTACATCTTAATTCTGATATTGTTTTACCATACTAACAGTTCATATTAATGCTACATATGCATTCTTCTTTTGCTTTATCCTACCGACAGTTCATATTAGTGTTACATCTGCATTCTTTTATTGTTTTATGCTACCAACAGTTCATATTAGTGTTACATCTGAATTTTGTCATTGTTTTATCCTACTAAACGTTCATATTAGTGTTACATCACAATTATTATATGGTTTTTTCCTACCAACAGTTCATATTAGTTTTACATCTGAATTATTTAATTGTTTTATCCTACCAACATTTCATATTAGTGATAAATCAAATTTCTTCTATTGTTTTATCCTACCAGCAGATTGTATTAGTGTTACATCTGAATTCTTCTATTGTTTTATCCTACAAACAGTTCATATTAGTGTTACATCTGAATTATTCTACTGGTTTATCCTACCAACAGTTCATGTTAGTGTTACATCTGAATTCTGATAGTGTTTACCATACTAACAGTTCATATTAATGCTACATCTGCATTCGTCTTTTGTTTTATCCTACCAACAGTTCATATTAGTGTTACATCTGCATTATTTTATTGTTTTCTGCTACCCACATTTCATATTAGTGTTACATCTGAATTATTCTGTTGTTTTATCCTTCCAACAGTTCATATTAGTGTTACATCTGAATTCTGATATTGTTTTACCATACTAACAGTTCATATTAATGCTACATCTGCATTCTTCTTTTGCTTTATCCTACCAACAGTTCATATTAGTGTTACATCTGAATTCTTCTATTGTTTTATCTTACCAACATTTCATAATAGTGTTACATCAAACTTCTTCTATTGTTTTATCCTACCAACAGTTCATATTAGTGTTACATCTGAATTCTTCTATTGTTTTATACAACCAGCAGTTTGTATTAGTGTTCCATCTGAATTCGTCTATTGTTTTATCCTACCAACAGTTCATATTAATGTTACATCTGAATTCTTTCAGTGTTTTATCATACCAAACGTTCATATTAGAGTTACATCAAACTTCTTCTATTGTTTTTTCCTACCAGCAGTTTGTATTAGTGTTACATCTGAATTATTATATTGTTTTATCCTACCAACAGTGCATATTAGTGTTACATCTGAATTCTTCTATTGTTTTATCCTACCAACAGTTCATATTAGTGTTACATCTGCATTCTTTCGGTGTTTTATCCTACACAACGTTCATATTAGTGTTACATCAAACTTGTTCTATTGTTTTATCCTACCAGCAGTTTGTATTAGTGTTACATCTGAATTATTATATGGTTTACTCCTACCAACAGTTCATATTAGTGCTACATCTGAATTATTCTCTTGTTTTATCCTTCTAACAGTTCATATTAGTGTTACATCAAACTTCATCTATTGTTTTATCCTACCAGTACTTTGTATTAGTGTTACATCTGAATTATTCTATTGTTTTATCCTACCAACAGTTCATATTAGTGTTACATCTGAATTCGTCTATTGTTTTATCCTATCAACAGTTCATATAAGTGCTACATCTGAATTCGTCTATTGTCTTATCCTACCAACAGTTAATATTAGTGTTTCATCTTAATTCTTCTATTGTTTTATCTTACCAACATTACATATTAGTGTTACATCTGAATTATTCTATTGTTTTATCCTTCCAACAGTTCATATTAGTGTTACATCTGAATTCTGATATTGTTTTACCATACTAACAGTTGATATTAATGCTACATCTGCATTCTTCTTTTGCTTTATCCTACCAACAGTTCATATTAGGGTTACATCTGAACTTCTTTTATTGTTTTTTCCTACCAACATTTCTTATTAGTGTTACCTCAAACTTCTTCTATTGTTTTATCCTACCAACAGTTCATATTAGTTTTACATCTGAATTCTTTCAGTGTTTTATCCTAACAACCGTTCATATTAGAGTTACATCAAACTTCTTCTATTGTTTTATCCTACCAGCAGTTTGTATTAGTGTTATATCTGAATTATTCTATTGTTTTATCCTACCAACAGTTCATATTAGTGTTACATCTGAATTATTCTATTGTTTTATCCTACCAACAGTTCATATTAGTGTTACATCTGAATTCTTTCGGTGTTTTATCCTACCAACATTTCATATTAGTGTTACATCGAACTTCTTCTATTGTTTTATCCAACCAACCGTTCATATTAGTGTTACATCTGAATTCTTTCATTGTTTTATCCTAGTAAACGTTCATATTAGTGTTACATCAAAATTATTCTATGGTTTTATCCTACGATCAGTTCATATTAGTGTTACATCTGCATTCTTCTTTTGCTTTTTCCTACCAAACGTTCATATTAGTGTTACATGAAACTTCATCTATTGTTTTATCCTACCAGCAGTTTGTATTAGTGTTACACCTGAATTATTCTATTGTTTTATCCTACCAACAGTTCATATTAGTGTTACATCTGAATTCTGATATTGTTTTATCATACTAACAGTTCATATTAATGCTACATCTGCATTCTTCTTTTGCTTTTTTACTACCAAACGTTCCTATTAGTGTTACATCAAACTTCTTCTATTGTTTTTTCCTACCAGCAGTTTGTATTAGTGTTACATCTGAATTCTTTCATTGTTTTATCCTAGTAAACGTTCATATTAGTGTTACATCAAAATTATTCTAAGGTTTTATCCTACGATAAGTTCATATTAGTGTTACATCTGAATTCGTCTATTGTTTTATCATACCAACAGTTCATATAAGTGTTACATCTGAATTCGTCTATTGTTTTATCCTACCAACAGTTCATATTAGTGTTACATCTTAATTCTGATATTGTTTTACCATACTAACAGTTCATATTAAGGCTACATCTGCATTCTTCTTTTGCTTTATCCTACCAACAGTTCATATTAGTGTTACATCTGCATTATGTTATTGTTTTATGCTACCAACAGTTCATATTAGTGTTACATCTGAATTTGTTCATTGTTTTATCCTACTAAGCGTTCATATTAGTGTTACATCAAAATTATTCTATAGTTTTATCCTACCAACAGTTCATATTAGTTTTACATCTGAATTCTTTTATTGCTTTATCCTACCAACAGTTCATATTAGTGTTACATCTGCATTCTGTTATTGTTTTATGCTACCAACAGTTCATATTAGTGCTACATCTGAATTTTTTCATTGTTTTATCCTACTAAACGTTCATATTAGTGTTACATCTGAATTTTATCGTTGTTTTATCCTACTAAGCGTTCATATTAGTGTTACATCAAAATTATTCTATGGTTTTATCCTACCAACAGTTTATATTAGTTTTACATCTGAATTATTTCAGTGTTTTATCCTACCAAACGTTCATATTAGTGTTACATCAAACTTCTTCTATTGTTTTATTCTACCATCAGTTTGCATTAGTGCTACATCTGAATTATTCTATTGTTTTTTGCTACCAACAGTTCATATTAGTGCTACGCAGGCAAGTTAATGCAACATTTATCGACTTTCGTAAGGGGAAATAACTCTTCTGGTCTTATGAATATTAATAGACAGCTGCGCGCGTCGTTTACCTTCGTCGTTTGCAGTTCGCTGTCGTGAATGTTAAATTGTGTCTATTATTTGAATGCTTATACGCTTTTGCTGTTCCAATGAGATGAAATATGTTATTTTCTGTCTGTGGTTGGCACAGATCATTTTATTTTAACGGGATAAACTTGCAATAGACGTTTTTCTTCAACTGTCATTCTAGCTTTGTAGGCGGGGCTTTTCTTCCTTATTTGGAAAACTAAGTCGCCAAGAAGCTTGTAATTTTCTTTCATTCAAAAGGATCAAGCACCTGTTCACTGTATGTAAGTTTCTACACGGAATAGGCAATTTATTGTGAATGTATAATAAGTTTCTGTTGAAAACGTTCAGATCAACAAAGATATAACTTGTTTTACGAGGATTGTATTGGGTTTCTCCTCCACGGAAACATGTTCTAACTGACCATGCATGCCATGTGTTCTAACCGGAATATGCTGGCGATTTTTGGGATGCTACATTTTGAATATTATTGACTAGGCCTACAGTACATTATTGCTACTGGCAGTGACAAAAACTAGATTTACTATTTTAATTTTTAAACTGGGTTATCATGTTATTTCAGTCGGCCATGTGTGTGTGGGGGGGGGGTGCTCTTCAATTTCGTTAATTTTAACTCGTTTTCCCAATCAACATTGTACATTGTACATTTATGCATGCTAATCCTTGAGGTGAGCTAAAGATGATGTGCTACAGCCAATTGGGGTCTATCACAATTAATAGTATAGATAGTCCCTGAGCCATTTTTTGGCATATATTACATTTCCTTGAAATATTGTTGAAAATGGCGTTAAACACCAAAAATCAAATCATTTCCTGGCCTCTTAAATTAGCTAGGCGTCCTATTTAAAATATGTTAGGCTCTCTTGGTACTCCGGATTCCTCCACCACTAACATTGCTCGTCACGATATAACTGAAAGATACGTATTTACAATGTTGTCCGCCACATGTGATAAAGTTTACCAGTTGCTTGTCCATGTTCGGTGGTTCTCTCTGGGTACACCGGCTTCCTCCACCACTAAAACTGGTCACCATGATATTGCTGGAATATTGTTGAAAGTGGTGTTAAACACCAAAAATCAAATCAGTCCAATATCTCCTGTTTTAAATGGAGTGTCAATGGCAAGCAAACACTAACAAAGTCGGTGACAGGTCTATATTTATTCCGGATTTCCCCCGCTACCGTTATGAATGATGATGTGCATGTTTTAATAAATGGTGAAAAATGGCCATGCCCTTATTTTTGTTGCACTAAAACGTGCAAACTTTACCTAAGTTGAGACTATTTTCATGGGCCATTTACCTTGATTTTTGTAATTGATCCATTGTAGCAAGAAGGCACAGACCATTTTTCGAATACACATGCATAGGCAATTGACCCATAACCATGTTCATAATTGTACATTGTTATTCCTGTGTTACATCACTTATGCAGATTTCTTGTAAGAATGACTAGAACTAATCAGTAATAGGGCAGCTGAGTGACATTTTATCCTTTATAGTAAAGTATATGTCTTGAAGAAGCAGGATTACCCCAGCTCTTACATATTTATGTTTCTTGTTCCCGGGTTTGTTTTTGTCCCTATGATATCTCTTCTTTCTTAGTAGCACTTCAATGATTTACCCTTTACATTTTATTACCTAAATGTGCAATAGGCAGGTTTCACCTTAGAGTGACAATGCACATGTATGATAAGGGCATTTAAGTCAAACATGCATTCAAAGATAAGTGTTGACACATGAGGAAAGCTGAACACAAAAGTCCTGGAAGACACAATCCAGCAGCTCCGGCTTATGAAAATTTAATCTCTCAACTGACTACTCTTTCCTTAGGTTGGCAAGTAATGATACACTAATTGACATTTAAAAGTAATCAATATTTCAATTTATTAATTATATCAATTGAATCAGATGACAACTTGATATAGCTACTGAATTGACAAATTAAATCTATAGCTTCTATAAATCAATATGTCAAAGTTCTATCAAAATTATTCAGTAACTTCTTCCGATATTGTCATGCAATCACATAGCATCTCTACTGATCCTGTCCTGCTGAAAAAAACAAATAAAAAGAATAACAATAAAAAAATCCAGTATTTCATTTCATTTCATAATAATTTTCTTTCACATTGCTAGTTAACATGGTTAAGACATAGTTAAACAATTACAAAATTAGAATTACTTCAACATGCTTTAAGGAACACATGACCAATTTAAGAAAAACCATGTATCAATACACACAATTATAGAAATTAGTCATTACATTTAAATTTGATTTCTGCACTAATATTTTTTAGCATATCTGCTATGAATCAGTAGAACTTTTGAACTCTATAGTAGACCAAAGATCTTAAAATTTAATGTTTGGCACTTCAAAGTGTAAACAAATCTGCATTTTCATGTAATGGTTTGGATGTAGTTGTATTTCGAACAATTTTCCAATTTTTTTAATTGCATGATCAACAATAAAATTTATAATTTTTCTGGAAAATGCTGCTATGATTCAAAACAATTTATACCAGCATTTTCCAAAATGTTTCTTTGATTCCTTTCCACAGGGACCAGTTGTAACACAATGCGTGATCCCACATGGCACTGCTGACATTATATTGGATAACTCATGTTTTGATGCAGTTTCTGTATAGTAATATAGACCTAAAATATGAATAACTCATGTTTTGATACAGTTTCTGTATAGTAACATAGACCTAAAATATGAAAAATATATTTTATCTCTAATGAAAAAATGTCTGTTCTGCCATGTGAGTTTCTGCCCTTAAATGAATGTACCATTGTAAAGTTAATATAAAAAAAAATGTGTCCATCAGACACCAAGCCCGGCTTGCACTATCTCATCGCCATGATAGGAAACCGTAAAATCTGAATTAAAACCCTAATTTGGCCTATATATTTAAAAAAAAAAGATTACCGTCATGATGAATATATGTTCCAAAAGTCTGAATTAAAACCCTAATTTGGCCTATATATTTAAAATAACTACTCTATGTTCCAAGATTAAAGTTGAAGAAACAAGAAATTTATGATAAACTATTTTAACCAACAATTAAAGTTTAAAAACAGATCTCGACCATCCCCAGACTATAGTAAAATCCCAATAATAAACAGAGCCAGAGTCACATACATATACACCTACTACTGAGAATTACTGTAAAGTTTCAATGAAATCCCATGAACACTTTTTATATGCCCGTCTTTGACGGGACGTATTATGGTATACCAATGTCCGAGTTTCCGTCTGTCCGTTTCACATGTCACGCTCTAACTTAAGAATCCCATGGCCAATTCACTTCAGATTTCACAGAGTTATTGCAATAGATGGTCTTACTTTATGGTGACCTGATATGGGACAGATGGACGCACAGATCAGAAACCATAATGCCCCCATATTATTGTAGTGCGGCATAAAAGTTACATTTTTTTATATCATATAAGTTTACATTTGTATCTGATGTTGAAAGAAAATTCCCCAAAAATGCTTTATTATAAAGTTTTAAAATTTTTCTTTTAAATGGTGCATTCATCTTAAAAGTACATTTTTGCCAATTTTGGTGTCAATTATATATCAGAAAATTAATGAAGAAAATTGTGAATTAAACCCCATTGACCAAAGTGTTCAATCTGTTTTTTTAAATTTGATACTTCTATTGCCTTGATTGACTTTAACTGTCCGGGGGTCATCAGTTGGGAAACAGTTAAAGTTGCAGAAAAAAATCATCACACAATTGTTTAAAGAAATGTTGAAAGGGCAGAAGAAACAACATGCTGCAAAATCATAAATAATACCGAACAAAAATTGAAGAGAACAATGAAAAACATACAATTATACAAACTTTGTTGGCGTCACTGTGGCATAAACATGATCAACCCAATTATAATCAGGGGACCGGGTGGCTCAATGAGTTAGATAGCTGGATCTAGCAACTCGTACAAGCCTATCACCAATATGGCGTGGGTTTCCGCCCAGCTTTGTAAATTACAAAAAAGGTGCACTCGACTCGCAGCCGCAAGTGATAAAGTTTACCTGTTGCTTGTCCATGGTTGGTGGTTCTCTTCGGGTATTCTGGCTTCCTCCATCACTAAAACTGGTCGCCATGATACAGCGGTCGAAATTGGCACAGGTCGACGGACCGTGACCGGTAAATCTCGTGTTGGACCGGTAAATTTCTCAATGACACTAGTCCGAATGTTTGGTAGGAAATCAATAAAGCATTATAGATATATGTTTTGTCTTTAAAACCTTTGTCTCATAAAATAAATTGTTCATGTTTTTGATAAACAATATCGTGCATAAAAAAACATGATCGGTCTCTACTGGTATGGTGTGGGTGTCGCGCATAAAATCGACTGGCAAGCAGTAATCAATAATCATTCGGAAGTAATTTCTCGAACTTCTCTGGGGTTTTCTATTTCATAATTATCCAATATGGCGCTGCAGTGTTCAGATTTTTTTGTCGGACCAGTGAAATTCTGTTTGGACCAGTAAATCTTAGGCATTCACTGGTCTGACTGTCCTGTGATTTCAGTTTCCTAATTTCTTTCACTGATGATATAGCTGAAATAGTGTTGAAAGTGGTGTTAAACATCACAAATCAATCAATCAACCCAATTATAATCTGAATATAGTTCTATGGATATGTCATTATAAGTACTGAATAAATATACAATACTTGTGCACTGTCGAATCATATTGGTAATATGTGTATGAGGCTTAGAAATGGGGGAAAGGCGAGCCTTCGACGAGTCTTTTCCCGCGTTTTATGCCGAATACACATATTTACCTATATGCTTCGACAGTGCACATGTATTGTATTTATCCTGCAATCTTAAATCGTAAATAAACGTTTACTGGACGATGATAAAAGTATTTGAAATATTTTTTTCATTAAAACCCTTTAAAAATTTGAAATGGGTGACGTAAAAATAACGCGAACCTCTGTTTATTTGGACGTCACATATATATTTCTTTGTAAACACATTGTCAATGTTCTATTTATAACTGACCAATATAAAAAAAAATATTGGGCAGGCTATATTGGTCGGTAAATGCTGTCATTGCAGGATAAATAATATACCGGTATATCTTCGGAAACTGTTTACTGAATGTTAGTGTATAAAAACAATGTTGCTGTGTGCTTTTTCTCTTTGTTTTGTGATGAATGAACTTATTTCAATATAATTCAATTTGATGTGAATACTGCAATCCGATTGGCTGATCCGCCTGGAGCAACATTGGTTATACTGTATAACATGGGTTGGTATTTTGACGTCACCAACGTGTTCATCCGCTAACAAATTAAAATAGTCACATGAAATAATCGTAATTAAAATCGAGGAATCATTAAATTGTGTTGTAAAAATTAAATTATAAGGAATATTGAAATTGTTCAACAGGTATCATGCGTAAACTGACCCAAACCAGGTTATACAAATATAACCTGTTCAACAATTTCAAATATTCCTTAAATACTACTAGATAATAATAAAAATTAACACACAAATAAAAAATAACACGAAAATAAATATACCTTCAATGCTTGCTTTCCATTACACACGGTACAACCGTATTGTATCATTTTGATCAACTACCGATTGATCAGATCAAGATTGTTTGTTTACAACAAGAGAAGTGGATCAGCAGGGGTAAAACATTCGATATGTTATGCCTTTTCTGTCGAAGTTATGAATTGATTTGTGTGTGAAAGGGGTGATTATATGTTTCTTTATGAAAACTATTATTTGTTTTCTTATTTCATTGACATTTCGGTGGACTTTGAACAAATAATAGTTTTCATAAAGAAACACATAGTCATCCTTTTCACGCACAAATCAATTCATAACTCAGACAGAAAAGGCATAAAATATCAAATGTTTTACCCATGCTGATCCACTTCTCTTGTTGTAAACAAACAATTTTGATCGGATCAATCGCCAGTTGATCAAAATGATACAATGCGGTTGTGCGGTGTGCATTATCCACTGGTGGAATGTTACTGGCCTGGGTTGCTTCTGGTTTGAGGATAGTCACGTAACAAATGACACGGCATAAGGCATTACTTTGCCTGCGCGCCATACCAATTACACTACTGAATTTGTAAAATGCCACTGTTACATGAATTTATCCTCATACAGATTAATCTAGTAGATTTTATCATCGGGTAGAAGTTTTACTTAGTAGTAGTAAACTCCCCAGTATTTCATCAACATTTCTGCTTTCCTTTTGTTCTCATGTAATACAGGATTTTGAATGTTTTCCAGTTCTGACTTCAGCTTGTTGTGACCTCTACTGACGGCTATTTGTAGTTTTGCGAAGGCAACATCTAGATTTCTCTTGAAGTTCTTGTTTTCTGGATATGCCCGTGTGAGCCTTTTAAATTTATGGTAGTTGTTGATTTCCTCAGTGTCACCTAATATGTCTCTGGCTATGTCCAATGTAGCCTTTTTTCCACTAAATTTATCTATAACATTGAGAAGTGTAGAAACTCAATCTCTAATATTCAGTAGATACATTTGTATTTTCTGTCAAATTATTAACAGCTCAAACATTTGTATGGATAAATCTTCAGTAATGTAATTATGTTTAATATATTACCTTGATTATTCCAATAAAATAGCAGCCGCATGTGATAAAGTTTACCAGTTACTTGCCCATGATCGGTGGTTCTCTCTCGGTACTTTGGCTTCCTCCACCACTAAATTAAATAAAATCCAATAAAATAGTCAAAAGATAAGAATGTTGGGCAAAATCCTACATACAATGTAACAATGAGGTGAATGTAGTATAAAATTATAATAAAATTGTTTCTGAACATGCTGAAAGACATAAAATTCATGAATATTTATACAATGTACCTTCTGTGTTGTCTTCAAATAATTTTCTCTTGCAAGATGTGCTCACATGGGTCTTTTCATTCTTTGCTGTTGCTTAATAAAATAAGTAAGAATTTGACATTTTAATACAAATACAAAAAACAAATGTACATGTAAGGGACAGACTATAACTTGAAGGGCTGTTTTTTCCATAAATCAATATTTTGACCCTGAATTTTGAAGAAAAAATTATGACCTTCACACTGCATGCAAACACATTATGATTGGATCAATAATTTTGAGCTCACCTGGCCAAAGGCCATGTGAGTTTTTGTCATGGGTAAGCGTCCGTCCGTTCGTTAGTTTTTCACATTTAAATCTTCTTCTCTGAAACCACTGAACAGATTTGAACCAAACTTGCCATAAATGTTCATTGGATGGTCCTCTACCAGATTTGTGTTTTTTGGTGCTGATTTGAAATTCAACATGGCTGCCATTTGAATAGTGACTTTGCTGGAATGATCATAATTATAATATTGAAAAGGTTGATTTTACCTTGTATATTCCTCTGACGTAGAAATTCTTTATATTTTGCCCTCACTCTTGTCTTTTCCTGTTCACCTGCAAGCATACAACTACAGAATGTACTCATTTTCAACCTTGCCAAATTCTATCACAGCTTATCAGGGATTATATATATCACCCAGATACTATGTAGATACTGTTTATGTGTTGCGTTATAATATACTGTAACACTATTTAGTGTCTAAACAGGTCTGGTTAAAATTCATCATGCATATTTTACTTTATATATTTGTAATATTGAC
>MJUT01013641.1:11218-24248 GCA_002080005.1 Gigantidas platifrons
AAATAATAATACATACCGGGTAATTTATTTGTTGTCATTATATCTCCGTTTACAAATCACTTCACAGCAGGTGTTGTCATTGAATTTCAAGCCGAAATAACATTTTTTTGTGACACCTGTACTAGAGAAACCATATGTTAGCGTATCGATAAACCCCGAGAACATAATATTTTTGTATATTGGCAATGGCGGACACACTCGGAAGTCGATAATGGCCGCGCCCATGTTTTTAAGAATAAAAAGGTCTATAGGACACCGGAAGTAAAATTCCACAGTCGGGAACTCCCACCTCCAATTTCCAGATCTCCCAAAAATCAGAGAGTTTCACGAAACAGCTCGTTATAGCGGTCTAACATCCCCAAATAAGTTGGGTAGTCACGACGTAGCTGATTAAGTGCTAAAAGTGACGATAAACAAACAGAAACAATATTGTCGGCCTTTGCTGTTTAAATATATAATCGTCTCGGGCAAGTGACAACTATGAAATGTATCTACCCAACTGCATCACGAATGGTACCGCTCTGTATTAAATATTTGTTTTATATAAACGTCTGCACATTCAGCCTTTGTTCTTCTCCATTAAGCACGATACGAACCGACAACGTTGGTACACTGAAACAGGTTGTGTGCAGCCGAAACGTACGGAACAAAAAATATATAATAAACTTATAATATGCACTCACGGGTCAAAAGTATTTCCTCACTAAGATATTTCCCTATATATTTCATATAAAACCACTTATTTTCAAAACATTCTGCTGAAGTCATTCCTTGTCTAATTTTCATGAAATTTTCTAGCTGCGGAACCGTAGCCCTTTATGGTCCTTTTTTTTCTTTTTTCTTTTCTTTTTTTTTTGGCGGAACGACCATAAAGGGCTATGGTTCCGCAGCTAGAAATTTTCAGCATTAAATGCAGAAATAAATATAGTTTCTTCTTCGTATAATTTTCAAATAATTTTATTTCTACTTTCCCTTACGAATTGATTTAAAAACTAAGTTTATTTTTTTCACCAAATCTTATTATATAATGATATAAAATTGTGAGGTCAACAATTTACATTTGTCTTTAAATCATAAATGCTTGTAAATGAAAGTTCGAAAAAATTACACGAAGATATCAAAATAAACTTTTAATAATTCTATTTTAAAGGTGAAAATTTGATGAAAATCGGCTAAGGAATGACTTCATGAGAATGTTATGAAAATAAGTAGTTTTATATGAAATATATAGATAGGGAAATATCTTAGTGAGGAAATACTTTTGACCCGTGAGTGTACAATGTATATCAACATGTTTAATTGTCAATAAGTAGAAACCTGTTATATAACATCATATTTATGCAATGTATTGAAAATAGATATTAAATATATTTTGATAAAATGATAAACAGTGTTATATTGGTTTCCAGCTTTAATCAATAATTTTTTGTATGTAAGTTTTTAGTTTCCACAGAAGAGTTTGAAGATATCAAAGGTGTAATCAGAATCCGACAACATAATAGTCAAAAGAAAAGGGACAAAAGGACAAACAACGATCTACAAAACACTACACAGAAAACTAATGAAGAACAGACAACACAATGGCCAAAAGAAAAGGGACAAAAGGACAAACAACGATCTACAAAACATTACACAGAAAACTAATGAAGAACAGACAACACAATGGCCTAAAGAAAAGGGACAAAAGGACAAACAACGATCTACAAAACATTACACAGAAAACTAATGAAGAACAGACAACACAATNTAC
Source organism: Gigantidas platifrons (assembly GCA_002080005.1). NCBI lineage: Eukaryota > Metazoa > Mollusca > Bivalvia > Mytilida > Modiolidae > Gigantidas > Gigantidas platifrons. The sequence continues at coordinate 12,969 of MJUT01013641.1, forward strand.
TACAGTAAGAAGAAAAAACGCGGGAAACGATTGCGCAATTTCCGGTTGCGCATGCGCAGAACATACTTCCGGGTAACTGACGTCACTTCCGGTTCCGGGCCTTTTCCGGTCACGTGACTGACGTCACTTCCGGTCACGTGATTTCCGGTCACGTGACTTCCGGTAGCACCCCCACACAGCACCCCCACAAATATGGCTTTGGCTGTCCCCATATACTACTCACAATGGCCAAAAGAAAACGGACAAAAGGACAAACAATGATTTACAAAACACTACACAGAAAACCAAAGGTCGATCAACACGAGCCCCACTAAAAACCGGGGGTGAATTCAGGTGCTCCGGGCTGGTAACGTCATTACCTGAGTGGAACAATAAAAAAAACTTACAACAACAGACTTAATGAGGAAGTACACATACTGTTATTTAAACAGGTGAACGGTAACTTTCAAATTGCATTACAAAACTTTGTGTCGAGTACCACTCGATGACCCGGTCGAGATTCGAACACGGTTGTGGAGAAAGTCACATATATATATGGAAATCTGATTGGTATATGATCTTGGTCACGGCAACCCTGTGCCTCTGGAAAATGATATATTTACGATTCTAGTTTCCAAAGTAGTCCATGGTTATAGTATTTGACTATATGCACCCGATACTTGCCATACCACTCTGTAGTCCAGCTGATGGTGTTGTTATATATATATTTTATATATTATTTGTTCATGGAGAATATTGCTGTTGACAAAGACAAAGATACGATTGCATCTTCAGTGAATTCTTATCGTCGTTTTCAAAGTGATGAACAAGGGAGATAACCCAATGGGTCTCATTTCAGGATTAAAAGATAATAAACAGAAATAAAAGAAGTGACAGGCGCCATGGTAATCTTTTTACAAATTAAATTTCACACTGCTAACATTTATGAAAAAAGATGCAATGTAAATATCAATGGTGAATTGAACAAAGCTCTGGTTCATCCTTGTTACATTTGTCACTCATAAGAATTCTTTCCAAACATCCGAGTTATAGTTAGGACTCCAGTTGTTTGGTACGAGTCTTTGGATATCTAGTTGTCTAAACAAACTAAGATCATGACTGAAATAGGAAAACTTTAACGTCAAAATTAGAAAAATATATACCTTTAAATTAGTTCGAATCCCACTCATGATAATCATGAGGTGTGATCCATTCAACATTATTTCATAAGGTTTGTCAATGACTTGTGGCAGGTTGATGATTTTCTCTGGTACTTCGGTTTATCATGGCGGTCAGTTTTATTGGTGGAGGAAACCGGAAAAAAAAACACCGACCTGTGTGTTGCAAGTCACTTACAAACTTTATGAAAGAGCATGCTCAAAACCAAATATATCTAGCAATAATGATGGAAACTTAAAAATAAATTACTGGATTGTTGTTCTCTTTATATTTCATAGGTAAAATAGGAAAATGTCATCAATATGATTTCGTCACTAGTGGAGAATGAAGTGATAACCCTTCCGGAGCACCTGCGTTCATCTTCCGGATATCAGTGGGGTTAGTGTTGCTCGATTTTAGTCTTCTGTGTAGTGTTTTGTAGTTCGTTGTTTGTCCTTTTTCTTTTTCTTTTTTTGGCCATTGTGTTGTCTGTGCATCGATTTACGATTTTGATTACCACTTTGGTATCTCCAAACTCTTCTTTATCTCCAACATTATTTTTCAAGTGAGACTGATATGAGGGGGAGGACAGGGGGAAGGGAGACAGGGAGAAAGGGGGTGGGAGAAAGGAGAAAGGGGTGGGAGAAAGGAGAGAAAGGGTGGGAGAAAGGAGAAAAGGGGTGGGAGAAAGGAGAAAAGGGGTGGGAGAAAGGAGATCAAAGGAGAAAATGAGGAAACAAAAAAATAGATTTTTTTTTCAAAAAATGATCTAAAATGACAGAAAGGTAATGAAACATTATCATTTAATCGAATACATAAACATAATTCACGATTGATTCCGATACGTTCCTCTCTCTCCATAAGAGGAACGTATCGGAATCAGCCGTGGGTTACCGACGATGTTCCGATAGATGAAATGTGGATTTTGACTTCACGTTTCGACTTCGTTATTTATAAATTTAGCGTTCAACGTTTACGATTTTTATTAAAAATGAACAAAACTGTTTTTTTAACCTTTTTTCATAGGGAGATTTATTTTTCCGGTGGGAGAAAGGAGAAGAGGGATTCGAGAAAGGAGAAGATGGGTGGGAGAAAGGAGAAGACTACCCCCTGTCCTCCCCCTCATCATGGTATCGGATATCATCTCAGAGCTAAGACCGTAAGGACCATTAAACAAAAAGAGGGTTAGGTGGTTATGGTGTTTAACTCCACTTTCAACAATATTTCAGTTATATCGTGGCGGTCAGCTTTATTGGTGGAGGAAACCAGAGAACACCTGCCGGAAGTCATTGACAAACTAGCAACAATCCTCATATAGGGATGTTAAAGGTATCGTCAGCTGGGCACTCGCCTATCTGTCACCATGTTAACCTTTGATGTTACAAACTGCGTTAAAACAGCCCAGAATTTATTAGAAAGGCAAAAAATTATTAAATCCAATAATATCAATCTTACAAACAATATTAAAAAATTCATATTTCTCTGCATAATATTTCTTTACGAACGATTTATTTCTTGTTGTTTGTTTGCTTCTGACTGAAAAATCGACGCCATCTTGAGAGAAACGCATCACATGGCTGCTGCAAATTTAGCTCGGATCACGTTATTTTCATTAAAATATTTGAAAACAATGCCCTTTTGTAATCATTTGAGGTCCTTAAAGGGGATGATATATTTTTCCGTGTAATTTATTGGTAATTTAATTGCTTTCATCGTAATTTAAAATCACTAATGTTTAGTAACAAATAATTTACTTCAGATTGAATGGACCATATTTTTAAAAGAATTTAACCTTCTCAGTATAATTAAAAAACAACAAAATGTTAATAGTCCTAAGCGAATCTTTGCGATAACTAATTCCGTATTGATAGCCAGACGGCGAGTTGATATTCCGCAACATTCTCATTTCCTCACCGATATATTTTTTTAATTTAAATTATGACTTTGATTTTCCGGTCTTTTAAATTGCGCAATTGACTCAATCGTAACTACTCGGCCATTCTCGCTACCCTGCAAATAACCTCGTATGCATTAGGCGTATAAATCGTACTACTTTTCACATGTCAGTTACATGAAAGTTTGATAAAGTTATATTTTAAACAATTTTCTATATTTCAATTATTTTCATGGATAAAAGTTAAAGTTTTAATTAGTTTTGCATGATTAAAGATTTTACTTAGTAAGTCTTCCATATTGGATTTTCGTGGACTATATTTTCGTGCAGCTTATATATAATTAACTTCCGGCAAACAATTTAAGAAGAATTTCTCCTATCTGCATACGAGGTTATTTGCAGGGTAGCGAGAATGGCCGAGTAGTTACGATTGCAATTGACTCGGACATAAAAGTTTTAAATCACGTACTTTTAACGCTTGCAAGTGACCTCGATTAGCAATAAGAAACAAAACCTTCGCTAAAAATAAACCGGTTAAATCAACTGATTACAAAACTCGTCTGCCTGATGCAACTTTGACGGAAGCATAAGCCAAAATACTTATGAAATCATAGTTAAGTGTATGTTTTCTAGTGACATTCTTAATTTTTGAAAGACCACCTGAAAAATAAAAAAAAACGGCCGATTTTGACAGACACTTTTGCTGACGGTGGTCCTACTCAAAGAGCTGTAACTTTTGAATGACTCCAAGCATTGAAAAAATAATTACATCATTGTGTTTCTAATAAAAATACCTTTCTCGTGATATACAACACATGCTTGAATTTTTTGATTTTTTTTATTTGCTTGACATCCCTAAAATAGTCGTCGAACGGCAGAGGAATCTCGGACTAATACAAACAATGCCTTCCTCTGACTTCACAACAAAAAAGGAACGAAGGAAAATGAGACAGATTAGACCAAAGAACTTTGACAACTGCATCTCTACAAATATTGTAACTAGACAATCACGAATCAAAAGTGTAAAAGTACCAGAAGCCAAGTCAGAACAGTATACAAACTCTTTCTTTGTTAGAACGGCCTAGAAGACAACATAGTGCAGTCTAAAATAACTGAAGACTTCAAAACATCATTTTTTAGCTGTCAGCACGACTAAACCAGCGCCCTCTCTACCCGTTGTATTAAAGCCCAACAAAGTCACAGATCTATACAGACAGAACTTGAAAAAAAAATCGAGTCCGTCCCCCCTTTTAGAAAATTCTGGATCCGCACTGAACTTAGCAACTTTAACGACAGCTTATATAGCGGAAACGCCTTCGAAATTTTGAAATTGGACTAAATTCCCGTAGAAAATACGTGCCAGGCTGTCAACATTTCTACTATCGGAACACCTCACTATTCGGAATTCCGGAAGTGACTAGACGGTAAAAGATAACCTGACATGCGCAGTCACCCTCAAGAATGGGAACTGAAGTCAAGAGATGTGCTCGATCGATATTGTCGACGAATACAACTAGTTCCCGGTGACCAAAGACCTTGAAGATATTATTCAGGTATATGAAACACAATATAATTTATTACAGTGTTGTCAGAAGTCGCCACGATGCCACTGTTTTTCCAGAATCTGACAATGATTTGGTTGACGTTTGTTCGCGCGTATTTTTTCAAATTTTTCGGGAAAGAAAATATTTGTTTTTTTTTCTCCTGCGAATATATATGGCGCGTTGATGTATTTAATGGCGTGTTGATTTATATTGAATAATGCTTATCACATACATTTTCCAGATTGCCCATTATTTCTGGATTTTCACTTTTAGCCCATCCCCAAATTTTTTGTAGTGACTGCCAATACATTGAATAATACAGAACCTGTTTTATTATATATACTGGGTTTACCTCGTTCTGATGGTCTTACGGAAACACACCTTGTATAATATCCGATACCTATCGTTTGAAGGATTCCGTATTTATACAAACATATTATCCTATGAACTAATAAAAAATAATAACATCCTTTTAAAACAGGAGTGTTTACATGTACCTTGTGTTCAAGTTATCGATTGTTGACAGCTCTCCGATGGCACCTTTTTTTTTTTTTACCTTCACCTTGTTTCGATGTACTGGGAATTCCCTGTTATGGAGAGCCATTGGGGCTAATATATGCTTGACTGCTGTGGTGGGATATTTATATCAGATATATTTGAACCAAATAAAAGAATTTTTTATTATTTTATTCTGTATAACACACTTTAAAAGATGGAAAAAACATGATTTCATAAAAATGTAAAAAAAAACAATTGATTTTTTATTTATGTTGTTTTTCTTATGTTTATTTTTTTACATCAAAATTTAATTTATTAATAAACAAATCAAAACGGGGAAAAATCAGTTGTTTATAAATAGTTTTCACGTCGCTTACTCATGCCGTATATAACTTTAACGTCGTTTACTCCGGTGTCGTATAGTAAACCTGCCGCATAGCAAACCTTCGCCCCGGATACTTTACTATATCGTAAATGTTCCCCCAGGGGAAAATTTACTATATAGCAAACATTCCCCCATCCATAGCTGATCATCTCCCCGGATATTTTGCTATATACAATGTAGTAAATGTTCCCCCTTAATCTGGATAATTATTATTGATTTGGAATTTAGCACCTTAATCGTGTTAATTTTAATTGTTATTTATACCATTAATTATATCCGGTTATGATTAAAAGGTAAAAAAGCACATGCTTTGTATTAAAAAAAAAGTTCGGAGCCAATTTGCACATATTCCCCCTATTATTTACGTAAAGTCCGAACCGTTTACGGCAGTGCTTCCCAAGGTGAACTAGAATTTACTGGACATTCGGTCCAGTAATGATGGTGACATTACTGGAACGAATGACATTTCACCGGACCGACTTTTTTTAAGGCATATAAAAAGCTGTATTTGGACTCTACGTTATGAATGCAACAGACAGTGGACACTCTGATGCATTACAAAATTATGAGAAAATGGGTACAGTATTTATCTTGCCATTGCTATTTGATGAAAATGTAGACATTTTGCTGAATCAATGAATGCAAAAACTCTCAAGAATCTTTTAATTAAAGACTTTCATTTTTTTACTTGTCACACTTTATGTCCTAATATAGAATTCCTCCACATATATAAATGCATCATGCAAAGAAGAGACAGGTAGTACATTTTGTAAAAGAAAATCATTTGTTTCCATCTGATATTGATAAAAAAAAACAATCCCTACCTACCTACCCTTTTTTTGGGGGCATAACTGAAACCACACATATATTTTTTTATTTGGCCTTACCAGTGATGATGGAGGGGATATATAAACTATCTGACAACTCACACCCTTCTGTTTGAATAAATATGATGGAAGCACATAGCCTACTACTACATTTGTACTAGCTTGAACTTAACACTTTTTTTAATTCCTGGCTTAACCTTAATCTGGACAAAAAAAAAATCCATTAATATGCATGATAAACACTGCAATGCATGAAAATTCCCATTTCCCGTTTACCGGGGAAAGTAAAAAAAAAACACTGGAAAGTGACATGCTGATCAGTACTTACCGCCGGGAAAGTACAAGTCCGTTGTTGTACTTTGCGGTTATCAGATATATCAGTTTTTGAAACTGGTTTATGGTTTATTTAAGCCTGAATTCCGTATGTTAAGGTATAAAATTGTATGTACACAAGGTACCAGATATCGATGTTGTCGTTTGCAGTTTCACAGATATTTTGAAATAAAAACTAATAAATTAGATTACACTTAATAACATTTGGGAAAGGGAAGTTGTGGGAAATGACTATTACTTCTCATTAAAATTCATCGGACATTTGGTCCGAGCTGCAGCATAAAATTATCGGACCAGGTAAAAAATTACCGGACATTTGCCAGTGTCCGCCGAAACTTGGGAATCACTGTTACGGTTAGGTAGGAAGGTTTACTATGTGGAATAAAAACTATATATAGGAAACGTTCTCCCATGGGGGAAGGTTTACTACATAGTAAATCTTCCAGGGGTTAATCTACTATGGGGGAAGGTTTACTCTATGACACCGGTCGTATTATCGAAAAACAACAAAATTCTCATAATTGTTAATCTGACTTTCCATAGTTTTTTCCTGCACACAACCGAAAGTGCAACTTTATTGTCATTGGTAACTAGGAAGCTGGATAGCAGACGAACACAAAACAGTTTTCACATGTTCAATAAACGATATCAAAGTTGGTTTTTAAGATTTATCAAATGAGATGGCATATAAGGGTGAAGGAGAAGTTGAGATTTATTATTACATATATAATAAAATGGCAAAATCTTACCTGAAATGCAAACATTTTTAAAAAGTAGGTCAGGTGATGTAAGCAAAGTGTGTCGTCTGACCTGTGACTGCGTAAATGGAAGTACGCGAAGCACAAAAAGAAAATACCTAGTTACGAGGTATAACATGAAATGAGGTGAAGACAGTATATATGGTGTGTTTTTGACAGATCTTACATAGATCCCTTATACGGTTTATTAAAACAGCAGCAGGCAAGATTTGAAGCGGATATTGATCAACATTTTCGCAGTATAAATTATATTCCCCGTCAGATCTTCCAATGTCTGTTGTGGTTGGAATAACATTTATGTGCATTTTGACCTGCTATTTTTAACAATATTGGTTATATTTTTCACAATTTTGTCATTACACCCCTAGGACTGAGGCAGATGGAATCTATAAATTAACTTGATGACACCTAATGAGTAGCTGTAAGAGTCTGGAATGGAGCAATAATTCAATTTTATTAGTTCTTTTTTCCAATGCAGCAATTTCTTCTTCAGTCATCTCATCTTCATTGTCTGATCGAGACTCGACCCCTTGTATAAATCTCCACATTTTGTCAATCCGGTCAACAAGGATGTATGATAAAAATGTAGTACGTAAATACAAAATGAATTCCTACAATGTTAGATAAAAAATAAACCCTACTAGAAATAATTAGATACTGCAAAATAATGAATGTCAGCAGAAACCTATAGTCTTAATAAGGCCATATTGATGAGACCTTGTGGTTTAAAAAAAAAAAATAAATAAAAAAAAATTGGGGCCCGTGTGGCTCAATGAGTTAGGTCCCTGGATCTAACAACTCATACAAGCCTATCACCAATACTGTGTGGGTTCGCACCCGGCTTTGTAAATTACAAAAAAGGGTGCACTCGACTCGCAGTCGCAAGTGATAAAGTTTACCAGTTGCTTGTCCATGGTTGGTGGTTCTCTCCGGGTACTCCGGCTTCCTCCACCACTAAAACTGGTCGTCATGATATAGCTGAAATATTGTTGAAAGTGGCATCAAACACCAAAAATCAATGGAAAGAAACCACCTGAATTTGTGCTAAAACGAAAGTGAAAGTTGGATTTTTGAGGGTAAGCTTCCTAATTGGTGTTCTTCATTCCTAGTTATAGCCAGCTATAATTCTCTTCTGACCGACATTCATTTTTCAAAGCTGGTCGGAAAATTAAGTTTATTTTCCCAACTTGGGTAATGATCCCAATTAAAATCCTGTGTTTCATTTCATGTGGCCCTTATAGGGTTACAGTCTTCAGAATGTTTTAATCGACGTGTCTTTAAACATATATTGCATCGACAATGATTTTGTGAGTTGTTTTCATTGCCGACTAAAAAGAATGACTGACACAGGCCGACAGTCATCTTTAACTTCATTTTTCTTTGGAAAATGACAGCGACAAAGAAAACCAACCTGAGCTAGCTGATAAAAGACAGAAAACGGACTCGCCAGCCAGGCATAAACAAAGGATCAGACAAGATTGTTTCAATACATGGACCGGATGACTCAGAATTTGATTTCAGGGCAGCCATGAACATTTGGGGGGAACTTTGAAAGAGACACATATCTTGGTTGAAAAAGCAAAGGAATCAACAGTAAAATCAAAACTTTTGAAAAAAAATTGTGATGAAATCTCTTTTGCTAAGGAAAATTACAAGAGAAAGAAGAATTAAGAGATAAAAAAATGTACATGTTGAAAAGTATTCTTTGTATTATTTTTTTCGCAGATTACGCGTACTTAAGCGCAACGGCGAAAAAATGAAAACACTATAAAAGTCAGCAACAAAAAACAACCACCTATCACTGAACAAAAATGGAGAACACTGAAGGAACCCTTCTATAATATATGAGTGTCACTAAAGTGACTTATATTAAACTGCAGGTGAAACCTTTATGAAAACTAAAAAAAATGTATTTAACATAATTAAAACTTGTTTCTTTTACCATTTCTTGGCCTAATTTATATTCCTATATCAATATCCAGTCAAAAACGATATAAGGCATTTGGCAGTCCAATATTTACAAGAATAAATGTCCATATACAAGCTTTTAATGAAAAAATCTGATTTTTCAGCTGTTGGGTTCTGATTGTGAAAAAAAATATAAAAATGGCTTTTTACATTTATCTTAATATGTAAATTAGTCAGAAAGCTTATTTTCAAAACAATAAACAATTTATAACACACATTTATTAGCTCACCTGGCCATAGGCCATGTGAGCTTTTGTCATGGCTAGGCGTCCGTCGTCCGTCCGTTAGCTTTTCACATTTAAATCTTCTCTGAAACCACTGAACAGATTTGAACCGAACTTGCCAGAAATGTTCATTGGATGGTCTTCTACCAGATTTGTGTTTTTGGTGCTGATTTGAAATTCAACATGGCTGCCAGGGGCCATAATGTGTTCTCATTGGCTGAAATTTAAAAAATCTTCTTGTCAGAAACCAACAAGCCAATTGAATTGTTACTTTGCAGGAATGATCATTGGATGGTCCTGTACTAAAATTGTGAATCGCTTGACTCGACTTAGTTTTAACATAGGACCCTATGGAAAAAATGTTTAAAAGTCTTCTCCTCTGAAACCAGTAAGTCAATTTAAAGCAAACGTGGCATGAATGGTCCTTAGGTGGTCAACTTTCAAAATTATGTCCTGTGACCCCGACCTCCATCCAAGATGGCCACCGTCAGCAGACATAGTTTAAACATACAATGTAGGACCCTATGGGAAAAATGTTTAAATTTTTTTCCCTCTGAAACCAGTGAGCCAATTTAAAGCAAACATGGCATGAATGGTCCTTAAACGGTCAACTTTAAAAATTATATTCAGTGACCCAGACTTCCATCCAAGATGGCCGTCATCAGCGGACATAGTTTTAACATAGGACCCTATGGGAAATTTAAACAAAAATCTTCTCCTCTGAAACCAGGAAGCCAATATAGCAAACATGTCATCGATGGTCCTTAAGTGGTCAACTTCCAAAATGGTGTTCAGTGACCTCGATCTGGGTTCAAAATGGCCGCTGTCAGCGGACATAGTTTTAACATAGGACCCTATGGGAAAATTGTTTAAAAGTCTTCTCCTCTGAAACCAGTCAGCCAATTTAAAGCAAACATGGCATGGATTGTCCTTGGGTAGTATACTTCAGTTGACTTAAGGGCAAAGTGAGGGAACATCTGGGAGACTTCCGAAAATCTATCTCGATTTTAGCGTTTTCTTTCCCCACTACAGCATGTTCCCCTACCTTTCACAAAACGAACGTTCTTAAAAAGGATGCAATTAACTGGTTTGGAATAAAATATTGAACATCAAGCCCTGTATGGGTCATATTTCAGGAACATGGGAGCATCTTTTACGTGAATATTGAAGAAAAAGTATGATTATTGAAAATTTATAGGCGACGTCTCAAAATAACAGGGCGACTGAAATTTCGCTTTTGGGCTGAGTTGGAGCGACTTCAGAGCCATGAAGGCGACTTTGGAAAAGATGGGAAAAGGCGGCTATGGATGGTGAAAAGGGGGAGGGTTAAGGATGTGAAAAAGGGGAAGGGTTATGGGTGGATAAGTGGGTAAGGGTTAATGGTGGAAAAGGGGGGATGGTTATGGATGGGTAAAGGGGGAAGGTTTTGGGTGGGAAAAGGGGGTAGTGTTAAGGGTGGGAAAAGTGGGAGAGTTAAGGGTGGGAAAAGGGGAGAGTTAAGGGTGGGAAAAAGGAGAAGGGTTATGGGTGGGTAAGGGTTAATGGTGGAAAAGGGGGGATGGTTATGGATGGGTAAAGGGGGAAGGTTTTGGGTGGGAAAAGGGGGTAGTGTTAAGGGTGGGAAAAGTGGGAGAGTTAAGGGTGGGAAAAGGGGAGAGTTAAGGGTGGGAAAAAGGAGAAGGGTTATGGGTGGGTAAGGGTTAATGGTGGAA
>MJUT01013641.1:33448-45260 GCA_002080005.1 Gigantidas platifrons
CCCACCCTGCAAGTTAAATGGTCGGTCTCTTACCATTTTTATTATTAGTTTCCTTTTCTGGTTAGCTTCTTTCCTTGTAATAGTAGTCCCCGTCTTTATGGAAGTCTTCGGGATGTCAGTTAGTTGGGAAATAGAAAAATCGTACGCTCGGGTGGTACATACATGTGTACATGCATGTTTAATTACCTTTTGGGTCAGTTAGGAATAGGGACTACTATTACAAGGAACAAAATGAAACGAAAAGGTTTGTTTCAACTACCATACGATGACGGCCACGACGACCCCTGTTATTATATGAAATTCCCCAGTAAGATAAGATAACATTTCACGTGTTGGTTGCATGTTTAATAGTCACGTGTGGTTTATTTTTAATGAACATGTATGAGGGGGAGGACAGGGGAAGGGGGTGGGAGAAAGGAGAAAATGATGAAACAAAAAAAATTGATTTTTTTTTCAAAAAATGATCTAAAATGACAGAAAGGTATAATGAAACATTATCATTTAATCGAATACTTAAACATAATTCACGATACGGATGAAACTGATAACATTAAGTAGTGGAGAATACACTCCAACTGTAGATTCTTAAAAATAATCAACGAGACCCGTCAGGGTCGAGTTGATTATTTTTAAGAATCTACAAGTTGGAGTGTATTCTCTCACATAATACATTTCTATCTGCAAAAGTCTTTTCATTTTATATGTTTACCTTTTTAATGTTCAGAAAGCTAAATAAGCCACAATTAACAAAAAATAAACAACAAAATTTCATCGGCATCCGTGCTTTCGATTCTCGTTTATATTTAGATATTTCAAGGTCTTTCCTTTCAAGTGAATGGAATCGTTTATATTTAGATATTTCAAGGTCTTTCAAGTGTCCCAAATATTCACCTGTGGTCTGTCTGATTTGTTAAGTTGCTGTCGGTTCGTTGGTTGTTCTTGTATTGCGAGAATACTCGTCAGTTCTGAACATAAATTGTGTCAAAACTCAAATATTTTGTATCGTGTCTTGTATATATTGATCAATTGCTTTTTTAAGCAAATTGTTGATATTTTTTTAACAAAGCTTACTATCAAGAGTTATGTACACTAATTATAGAATTGATTAATGTGTTCAGCTTAGCCGAGTGGTAAGATGGAAGTTTTAAAAGTTAAAGTAGATTTTAAAAAGCCCAGCAGTGGTTCGAGACACGAAAGTTCCAAAATAAGTAAAACATGTTTTTAAGCCTAAAATAGTAAAAGGTTAAAGTTCATATATTCAAGAACAAAATAACGAACTGTAGATTCTTAAAAAGAATCCACTGTTCGAACAATAGTGTGACGTCAGAGAAATGTATTAATGATCAATAATCAACAAGACGTTCCGATAGATGAAATGTGGATTTCGACTTCGTTATTTATAAATTTAGCGTTCAACGTTTACGATTTTTATTAAAAATGAACAACATTTGTTTTTAACCTTTTTTCATAGGGAGATTTATTTTTTCGGTGGGAGAAATGAGAAGAGCGGTGGGAGAAAGGAGAAGAGGGGTAGGAGAAAGGAGAAGACTACCCCCTGTCCCCCCTCCCTCTGATATGTCTGTTCGGATGATTATTTTCCAAAGTACTTCGGAAAGTTATTGTTTACGTGTTATTTTTCCAACAGTTAAAAAACCACATCGCATTATATAATTGTTATCATCCTCGCCTCGAGTATGGTAAATCGTGGGTTCGAACCTTGGTACGGTCAAACAAAGGCTATAATGTTAGTATTTGCTGCTTTTCCGCTAAGCACACAACATGAAGTAATGAGAGCAAAGACTAGTTAGCTCGGAATCAGGATAATGTGTCCCAGTGGAGCCACATGTCTACCCACAGATTGTTTCATTGAGCTAGCTCTTATATTAAAAAAACTAACTAAGCGTGTTGGTCTAATACAAAGTGGACATTATCATTATCATCTTATCATAATTTAACTTGTTCTTGTCATGATAAACAAAAAAAAAATGCTCATGTTGGCGTCAACCAACAATAACTCACTCGCTCCATTAATGATTAGTTTATACTTACAAATCTGGTTGATCTCGTCGACCAGTAGCATCACCGTGTAAAGCTTCGAAATGTCGGGAATCACCGGTCCCATGCATTGCGTAGGCATTCCATTTGGTAACCTTTGGAGGTAGATAACTGGCGGGAATGATTGCTTCCCCTTTCCATCGAGTTTTCTCTTTAGTTGTTGTGTATTCTATTGGCATTTCAACCTTAAAGTAAATAAAGTTGAAAGATAATTTATTTATGCAAGAATGCATCTATGATATAATGAGTAGCGCGCGGTAGATCGTGGGTTCGAGCCCCGGTGGTGTTATGGGTGTTCTAGTGCTGTAGATCGTGGGTTCGAGCCCCGTTGGTGTTATGGGTGTTCTAGTGCTGTAGATCGTGGGTTCGAGCCCCGGTGGTGTTATGGGTGTTCTAGTGCTGTAGATCGTGGGTTCGAGCCCCGGTGGTGTTATGGGTGTTCTAGTGCTGTAGATCGTGGGTTCGCGCCCCGGTGGTGTTATAGGTGTTCTAGTGCTGTAGATCGTGGGTTCGAGCCCCGGTGGTGTTATAGGTGTTCTAGTGCTGTAGATCGTGGGTTCGAGCCCCGGTGGTGTCAAACCAAAGACAATAACTTGGTATTTACTGTTTATGGAGAGCCACGCTCCGATATTTATTGGACTTTCCAATCTTTTGACTCCTGAAACCTGAACAGTTCCACAATTTTTTTTTGTAAATTGCTAAGCTAAACCAATAACGGTAAAATTGTCGCATCTTGCTACCCCCACCCGATGGATCCATTGCCCGTCGCTTCGTTTGAGCTAAAAAATAGATCTACGTTTTTCTTATTTCATTATTGCGACATGTCTGTGGTTTTCTCCGGGTACTCCGTTTTCCTCCACCAAAAAAACTGACCGCCATAAAATAATAAATTTCAGTCTCAATTAAACTTTAAGTGTAATTTAATAATAAATATAAGTGTCAATTAAGTTTTAATTCAGGTTTGTCCAAAACGCTAACGGCCATTACAAATACTTTATAAAAAAAAAAAAAAAAAAAAAGGATTACCTTTAGTTTGTTCCTGTAACCTCCTTGAATAAGAACATAATGTTGTCCATGTCTATAATACAAATTGTCAAAATAAAAAAAAAACAATACACCCTAAACAATAAAATGTACGAAATATATAACATGAAATATTAGTAAGTATGTAATGATCAAAACTGTGTACGAACTTGCAAGATAAAAATGCACTCGCTTTCAGTGCAAATGATGAACTTACAATATAACCGTTTTTTCGATTCATTTACAATTCATGCCGTATTCATATTACTCCTGATGTTTTACATTTTCCCTGAAAATTGTTAAAATTAAAGATACTTGTGACTGACTATTTGCTTAGTAAGGGGATCCATGCTTTATCTATGTTATTTGTACTTCTTTACGTATACTGGTGTCCAACACGATGTCCATATCAGATGATGTTCGTGTCATACTGGTGTCCAACACGATGTCCATATCAGATGATGTTCGTGTCGTTTAACGGTAACACGACGGGAGTCACTAGTGGAGCGGGAATTACCCTTCTGACGCACCTGAGATCACACCCGGTTTTTAGTGTATACATGTTGCGCAATCTATATTTTTCTGCGTAGTGTTTCGTTAACCATTGTTTGTCATATTGTCCCTTTATCTTTTGGATATTGTGCTGTCTGTTCTTCGATTTACGGCTTCTGATTACCTCTTTGGTATATTAAAACTTTTCTACACATCATCATTCACATATACTAAATTTAAGGAATTGCGAAAAAAGAACCTTCAAATGACTTTATTTTATACAGATGTATATAAATAAAAGTTTGAAGATACCAAAGGGGTAATCAGAATCCGTAAATCAAAGATACCAAAGGGGTAATCAGAATCCGTATATCTAAGATACCCGTGAAAGGGGTAATCAGAATCCGTAAATCAAAGATACCAAAGGGGTAATCAGAATCCGTAAATCTAAGATACCAAAGGGGTAATCAGAATCCGTAAATCTAAGATACCAAAGGGGTAATCAGAAACCGTAAATCTAAGATACCAAAGGGGTAATCAGAAACCGTAAATCTAAGATACCAAAGGGGTAATCAGAAACCGTAAATCTAAGATACCAAAGGGGTAATCAGAATCCGTAAATCTAAGATACCAAAGGGGTAATCAGAATCCGTAAATCAAAGAAGAATGACAGACAACATAACGACCAAAAGAAAAAAAAGGACAAAAGGACAAACAACTATCAACAAAACACTACACAGAAAACCGAAAATTGAGCAACACGAAACCCGCTAAACCCTGGGTGTAAACCCACATGTTCCGGAGGGTAATCAGTTCCTGTTCCACTAGCGGCACCTGTCGTGTTACTGGTGATAAGTCATGAGTGAGGAAAGGACCGGAAAGTTCTTCAGATAGGTGGAACATATCCGTTATCACGATTTGTGACACAGATAAAAGTATGCTACATAAAACTTACGGACTTAAGATCACTTCTAAGTATTGGTCTTCGTCATTGCACAAAAACACTTCTACAACTGAACAAAGGAAACTGTTAAAAGTAAGCTATATTTAGGTTAAAAATGTATCAACATTTCACACAAGTGATTACAATTTTTTATTTCTAATTCATCTAAAAATAAAACTTAAGATTTAATTATTAATTGAAATTTTCATGCCACTTATTTAAATGCCATCCAATGACGATTCATGGAAACATTTCAACTTATTTCCAATGGCGTTCCCAGAATAAACTTCACCATGTTTGCAATATAACTAGATTAAATAACGTAAACATTGAAATGAACACGACAGTTCGATTTGGTTCCTTTATTGGTTTATGATTTGTTCATGCCACTTTCAACAATATTTCAGCTATATCATGGCGGCCAGTGTTATTTGTTGGGGAAACCGAAGTATCCAGAGAACGCCAACATGTCCCAAGTCACTGACAAACTTTATTACATAATGTTGTATCGAGTACACCTTGCCATAAGCATGATTCGAACTCACAATGATTTGGACTATATATAGTATAAACCTAGTTTAAATATGAAATAATTTCAACTAACCCTCATATTCCCAGATGGTTTCAAAAGGTTGTCCCGGGGTTCCTCCTGGATTCGGAGGGTCGTTGAACAATGGTGCATAAATGGTAATGGTTAAATTTTCAGGTGCAGTTTCTGCATGGCCTTTCAATACAACCCTTGTTGCTTCATGATCCAATTCCTTGCAATTCCAAGTATGCATAATATAAGTGGACGTCGAAGCCATCTGTAAAAGAAGCCGTTATTCAAAGTAATTTAAATGTACATGTACATCTTTTTTTTTATTATTTCTATCCGATTAAACAAACCACTGGATAATTTGCCAATTAAAATTTCTTTTTAATTAAACTGACTAAAACGGACTAATGGGTAAAAAAAACACTAGATCATTTGATCATTTGAATTAGGTTTAATTATTTTCAGCATTTTAATGTGTATAAATTAAAATTATCAAACCAAACCACTTGGTCATGTACGAATTTGATTAAATCAAACTGATTAAAGCAGGCTAATCAGACATTTGAGCATTTGAAATCGGTTAAGGTAGTACCATACACTACAGGGAGATAACTCTTTAAAACCAGTTAAGAAACGTTTGAAGATACCAGCGAGGTAATCAAAAGTCGTAAATCTAAGATACCAGCGAGGTAATCAAAAGTCGTAAATCTAAGATACCAGCGAGGTAATCAAAAGTCGTAAATCTAAGATACCAACGAGGTAATAAAAAGTCGTAAATCTAAGATACCAACGAGGTAATCAAAAGTCGTAAATCTAAGATACCAACGAGGTAATCAAAAGTCGTAAATCTAAGATACCAACGAGGTAATCAAAAGTCGTAAATCTAAGATACCAGCGAGGTAATCAAAAGTCGTAAATCTAAGATACCAACGAGGTAATCAAAAGTCGTAAATCGAGGTAAGACAGACAATACAATGGACAAAAAAAAAACTAAAGAACAAACAACGATCTACAAAGCATTGCATGCACAGAAAACTAAAGATCAAGCAACACCAACCCACTATATCCGGGGGTGAACTCATGTGCTCCGGAAGTGTAGGCAGTTCCTGCACCACATGTGGCACCCGTCATGTTACTCTTGTTACAAACCACTGGGTCATTTTGGCCTTTGAATTCGGTTAATTAATCTAAGCACAGACATTTAACACACAGTGTATCTGGAAAAAGACAAACATTTAAATAAATTCATAGTGAATCAAAACATCTTTACTTGCAGATCAAGAAGTACATCTCCAATGCAAGCTGGGAATCGTGTCACGTTTATTATAGGGTATGAGTTAACTTATTTCTGAAGACTCGTACAGTGTCTGATAGATAATGAGCAGCTATATGAGGGCGGTGATCTTGAACTTTTTTGTTTTGTTCAAGTTTAAAATGATATTTTCTCTCAAGATATCTCCTCGTGTTGAAAATGCATTGTAAGCTCAACATTACATCAAATCTATAACCGTCAAATAAGTAGGGAATTATAAACTAAAATAAAGACCCTCGTTCTCCTAAGCTCCATGCTGGAAGATTTGAATGTTGGCATATTGATATTCAGGTATCTTTGTATACAATTTCTAAACGCTATGAATACATTCTACTGATAGTTAATGCTTTTTCTCGTCGGACGGAAGTTTTTCCGATCGGAACCCAAAATGCTGAAGAAGTGGGCTCAATCTTACATAATCAAGTTTTCACCAGATATGGTGCTCCATGTATGCTCCTGTCGGACAGAGGTCAAGACACCACACTATGTCTTACAATAAACACACAAATGGTACAGTTGAGCACCAAAATAGCAAGATTGCTTCTTCTCTTCGAGCTTATTGGTGAAATTGGCCAGCCTTGCTTCCAAGGATGGCTTTACATAAAATGAATCCAACCACCGGTTTTGTAACGGGGGCAACATGACGGGTGCCACATGTGGAGAATGAACTGTTTACCCTTCCGGAGCACCTGAGTTCACCCCCGGTATTCAATGTGGTTCGTGTTGCTCGATCCTTAGTTTTCTGTCTATTGTTTTGTAGATCGTTGTTTGTCCCTTTGTCCTGTCTATTTTGTCCATTGTGTTACCTGTCCTCTATTTATGGTTTCTGGTTACCCCTTTGTTACCTTCAAACCTTTCTTAGAAGAAGTCACGTCAAGTTTGAAAACTGCTCACAAAATTATTCTCAATATTGAGGCTCAACAAAAAGCACAAGATATGGAGCGATATGACTAAAAATCAAAAATTCACATTTTTTTTTTAATCATGGCGATCAAGTTTTGATAAATGTTCACAAAGTGCTAAAAGGTCTATCGCGCAAATTATTTGACAAAGCTGATGGTTCTTACCGCATCATTGAGATTTTCTTACTGATTGTGAACACGTTGCTTTTATGAAATCACAGTCACTTGAAGCTTCAAAAATAAAAAATAAATAAGAAAAACTTCGAAAAATTGATGACCAAAATTTTTCGAAGTTTTCCTTAATTTTTTTTATTTTATTTTTGAAGCTTCAAGTGACTGATGAAATCGAATGAGAACCTATGTCTCCTGGATTGATCTCAATTGCCATTTGCAATTGGGACTTTGTGGTTGATGCCACAATACTCAATCCTACAATGCAAGGTTGAAATTCCATTCAGTGCCAACTCCATCAGGAAAAAGCTTGCCATCGACCTCTAGGCTCTAGCAATCCAGGAATAGTGCATGTAATGAGGCAGTAGAAATCAATCCTTCGTCTGTAACTGGCGTCACCCTGTCTTTTGTGGGCGTTTGTGTTGTCCAAGATTTAGACCTTTTGATGTGATTGACCTTTCAATTATTGCTGTTTTTGCATCCGGGTTATTCCATTATTGGAGAATCTCTCCCAGTTTGGGTATTCTGTGCTTATATGACAAAACACTACAAACCTTTTTTCTTTTTGTACAAAATAATGGCAGGCGAATGTTTATCGAAGTTATCGACCCTTGATGCACAAATAATAGATATCGCTCAGGTAAATTTAGCATGGCTATCAGTTTACTTATTAGTAATGTTATAATAGACACATTTTTTTGGGATTATGATCAACAAATCAAAAGTTTTGATATGGTCATTGATTGTTTTTCCCCAGATTTTATTTTTTACCTTTTACATAAATTATACTCGAAATTGGCAGATATTATCGTCCTCTTTCACTTCTGTAGCAACATTTATTTGATACATGTACCCACAAATAGCAATAATGTCCGAAACGGGTTTTGATCACAGAACTTATCGATTTTTTATTTTGAACTACATATTTTCTGCAACAAAGGCCGGGTATTTTCTTTTTTAAAGAATTAATATCATTTAATTTTGACTTAATTAAAAAAAATAAATAAATAAACGATCACTTAAAATAATTAGCGTATCTTTTGTGGAAGAAGATTGCGAAGATACCAAAGGGGTAATCAGAATCCGTAAATCAAAGGACAGACAACACACACATTGTTAAAGGAAAAATGACAATGACAAACAACGGTCTACAAAGCACTACACAGAAAACAAAAGATCCAGAAACATGAACCCAACCAAAAAACGGGGGTAAACCCAGACGCTTCAGAAGGGTAAGCCGTTCCTGCTCCATTAGGGGCACCAGTCGTGTAAACAGCTTATTCACATGATATGACAGACCTGGTTTTATCTGAAAACCTGAACATGCATGGTTTTAAGGATTTTTTTGTGACCAAGTATTAGTGCCAATAGCTATTCATTTAGAACTATTGGACGTCTTTCAATATTGCCGTGTTCTGAATAATAGTAAAATCTTTTACATCCTGATTTCTAGAGAAATTTTCAAAACGTTTAATTGTTTTGATATCTGAATTTCAAAAATATAAATGTCAACACCTATGGGGTTAGGGTTAAGGTTATGGCATTTAATGTCACTTTCAACAATATTTCAGCTATATGGTGGAGAAACTAACTGACCTACAGCAAGTCGATGACAAACTTTACTCCCATAATGTTGTATCGAGTATACCTCGCAATGAACGAGATTCGAGCTTACAACTTATCACAACTTATTAACACCACTTTCAACAATATTTCATGTATATCTGGTGGTAAGATTTATTGGTGATAAACACTGATTGCACATGTAGTTGTAAATCCAACTACCATATGCATACAATCAAAACAACGACCTCGATGGCACCTAGGTATACTGAGGGCGGTCAGTATTTAGTCATAGTGGGTCGTAACCCTTGGCTAGCGAAGATGGTTTTTAGTTGGTTGGTAGTCTCCTGAGAGCCTTTAGTTGCTGACAAGAGATGTTAGCCATCATTTGGTTGATAGTATTACAATATGTAGTGGCCATGCTGGGAAGTAGATAGCTACAATAAACATTAGTTTGAACAGGGTGGCCATTCAAGGACTTTTTTTTATTCAAACTTCATTTCATTCCATCCAGTATACAGAGATGCACAAGCCAACTTATTATTGGTGTCTTGTAAGTGAAATGTTGTCTTTTGAAAGGAAATTCCCAGAACAAACTTGGACCTGTATGTTATCCATTTTAGCTAGTTTTTAAATTCTAAATTGGTGCAAGAACCAGCTGGACTTAAGATAACATACAGAAACAATTAAAACTATCAACGTGCAGTCAAACCTGTCTATGAGGTCACCTCTATTAAGCAGTCACCCGTATTAAGAGGTCATCCTTTCTTGCCCTGTCATAGAAAATTTCATATGAATTGAGCCTCTTTTAAGAGGTCACCTGTCTTATAAGGCCACTTTTTCTTTGTCTCAAAGGTGACCTATTAATACAGGTTTGACTGTACTTATAATTAAAAGACATCTCCAGCATAATAAATGTCAGATATCTTAAAATCAAACTTGACCTGTATTTTATCCATCTAATTGTCATTTCAAATAGGAAATGAGAAACTTCAGATAATGCTGTAAAACCAAGAACAACATAATTTTATTCACAATTAAGGGGCATTACTCTTGAACCATAATAGTCAGATACCTCAAAATCAAGCCCGACATGCACTTTTATCAATATAAATGAAATTTCAAAATATTACTTAAAATGGATTTCAGAAACTTTTTAAAAGATAGTGCTGGAAAACTAAAAGTTGCATAATCAGCAGTGACAGCCATCTTGAATAATTGACTGAGTCAAAGGACACAAATTTGGAAGTGACTACCATGGTATTTGAACCATATTAGGCTTTATTCAATCCAGTGGTTCTGAGAATATTTTCAAAGATTTCCAATTTTTCAGAAACTTGGGTGTAGCGCATAGTGACAGAACACAATTTTGGATGAGTATAACATCCAAATTTGGTCCAAATTGGCCCCGTTTTTCTTGAGAAGAAGATAAAAACATAAAAAGTTATCGGACGACAGTTGAGGGAGAGTTTATCATATGTCAGTAGTAATATAAAGGTTTCTTTGCTTAAAATATTAATAGATACATGTACTGTGATTGCTGAACGAGGAAGTGTATCTTGCATCTAATTTTTCTGCATTGTAAATATATATATACTTTTGTAAACAGCTGGAACCATCTAACCAGCCTTTCAAAAAGGTCCATTTAGACCTGTTCTGACTGTGTCCTTCAACTTTTGTAAAGAAAATTCAGAGGGAAATAGCTGAAATTAATTTTAAAATTGAAAAAAAAAAATCTTCCCCGAGTAAAATGATCCCACTACATTTTTGTGCACGGACTCATGCAAAGTCGTAGATTTCCATTATCTTCCGTCTTTATCATTTCTGTGTTTTGTAATTTGAGGTGTGGTGGTTATGGTTTTAATAATATCGCTATATCTTTGTGGTCAGTTTTATTGGTGGAGGAAATCCGAGGACCCGGAGAAAACCACTGACCTGTCGCAAGTCACTGACAAACTTTATCACATTATGTTGTAACAAGTACATCTCGCCATGTTGAAATTTGGTGGGTAATATATTGTCAATCATTACCTTTAGTGTTTTATTTTCAATATTATTAAATTTTCATGCTAGATATTTCATTCTGAATCCAACAGATTTTCGACAGGTTCAAAGTCTTGGCTCCTTTTTGAAGAGTTCAGTGGAACTGAGGACAGGGGACCCTCAGACTAACAAACCAGATCATTGATTTGTTATGTATTTCATTACTATGTTTATTTGTTTGTTATTTTGTCACAAGCTTTATGTTTGCTTATATGACAATAAAATTATATCAATGGAATTCCAATATTTTTTTCATTAAAGGCGAGAACATACTCTTAGATCAATAAATCTATGCCTAAGCAATTTCAGATCTATAAAGTGTAAGTTTTTCAGGTCATGAGACTCGGCAATATAAAGCAAGAAATCTTTATACAACATTTTATCATGGACTCTTAGTTTCTAAACTGAACATAACAAATAGTGCCATTGATTTTTTATTATAAAACAAAAACAAATCATCTTAAATCAACATATAATCAATAAAAACATATAAAGTATAGTCCGTTTGACTTCTATAAAAGAAAAAAATTCTTAAAAATCAAGTTTTCAAATCAACAATTTTATTTCTAGATCTTTTTTTTTATATGATATATCCCAGTGTGACAAAAAGTCGGTCAGTCATTGGATAATGTTTAGTTATTTTTTTCATGTTTGAAAAGTAACAATTTTTTTCTTTGCAATTATGTTCCTCATCTATTCTTGCTCACATGTGTAAAGTTCCATGGAAAAAAGATCGATAATAATAACACACTGACCCATATTTGTTTACT
>MJUT01013641.1:49396-104186 GCA_002080005.1 Gigantidas platifrons
TTTTCCGTTAGATTGCCTTTATTTTCTTATGATTTAAAGACAATTTTTGTTTTCTGACGTCAAATTTGCTATATATTTTAACCAAAATAAAATCGGAAAAATCAGCATTTGTGTTTAAATCACCAGAAGACAAAAACCATGCAGACAAAAATTACTATCAGATAAACAAATAAAATTCAAAGAATTCTGCGTGTCTTCAAATAAATTTCATAAAAATCTGCCCATAGATAGCTTTAAAATATTTTTTTGAAAAAATGTGGTTTTATATGAAATAATATTATATACATGTATAGTAAAAAATAGAAGGTGACGAATACTTATGTCCATGGACTGTACCTCACTAGCTATGGAAGTCTAATACAACTTTTACAATAAATTTACAGCAATTTTAAATCTATTACTGACATCCCGTGACATTAATGAAGACTAATCTATGATAAGAAGGAGACAGCTTATTTTTGCAAGTTAAATTTGTTATAGGGTTAGGGCTATGGTGTTTAACACCAGATTCAACAATATTTTAGTTACAATTGTATATTGTGGAGGTAAGTTTTATTGGTGGAGGACACCAGAGTACCCAGAGAAAACCACCAACCTACTGCAAGTTACTGACAAACATTGTCACATAATGTTGTATTGAGCACACCTCGCCTGAGCAGTGGTGGTGATAGGCACTGATAGTTGTAAATCCAACTACCATACGATCATGAACACAACTGCCCTCATTTTTATTTAATTAAATGCCTTGGCCTACAGATAAATATTACCTTTTTTCTTACTTGTGGCTATGCTTTACTTACGGACTTAATTCAACTTCAAGATAATCATTTTGGTCATTCAGGAAAAATACTTCAGCAACTAAAAAACAAAATATATAAAAAATATTGTATTTTACAGTTAATTCTTCGGAAAAAAAAATAATATAAACAAGATTTGTGGACAGGTACTCTCTCTGGGTACTTCGGTTTCCTCCAGCAATAAACCTGACCACTACAATATGACTGAACTATTGTTAAAAGTGGCGTTAAACACCATAAACTTAACCCAAATATAAACTCCTGCAAACTTCCACCTGTATAAGAGAATAAATCATACCTCAAGATGTCCTTAGCTAGCACAATACACAGGCGCTTGTGACATGGAATCACCCCCCACCTTTTTAACTTTCTGTTTACATATTTATTTTCGATAAAATTTCTTTATTATATCACCTTTTTCCATGCCACAAGTGCCTGTGAAACAATTATAATGATTTATTTAATTAAAGGGGCATTAGCTACGATTTTGACCAAAAAAATTATATGCTTTGGAAATTGGTAAATAGCTTTAAAATGATGAAATAAAGGTAAATATTTCACATTAAACAGCTTATTGAACCACTTTCCGCCTTTTGAGAACGAAAATTACCATCGATTACTTATTTGCTTGCAAGTAAATAATTTGACCTCGCTTTTTCCGTATGCAATTGACCTTACTAGTGACAGGTAAAAACGAATAATTTGTATTTTGTCGCTTATTAACTGCAAACTTGTATGGTTCTTTGTCCATAATTAACACAGACTAAAAGCAGATTCACAAAAAATAAGAAATAAGTGCATTGTTGTACTGATTTAATGACGATTCGACAAACTCCGTAAACAATGTCAATAATTAATCAGATGGCGTCCATTTCTTGATCGATCTCAAAACACGAGCAGTTCCACGTTTTTTCCTGATGCACGTACATTTCATAACATTTATAAGTTACAGAAACACGTTTTATCATATCTGATAGTTTTTATGGGTAACAAAAATTTACGATTAGGCAGATAATGCCCCTTTAAGCATCCCTGTTATGTTTATGACTAATTGATATCAAATCTGTTAATTATGATCTTTAATCAACAAATTCTACCTTCTTAGCTAGTAGTCAGTTAATTACAGCCATTTACTGATCCTCCTATTGTAATGTTTTATGTTCATGTTATCATTCATTTTTGTGATACTCTGTCGTCTTTTTGATTGTGCTAGAGTTAGGGTTATGGTTTTTAACAACGCTTTCAACAATATTTCAGTTATAATTGGTGGAGGAAACTTGAGCACCCGGAGAAAAACACTGACCTGTCGCAAGTCACTGACAAACTTTATCACATAATGTTGTATCGAGTACACCTAGCCTGAGTGGGATTCGAACTCACAACGTTAGTGGTGATAGGCACTGTTTGCATAGACAGTTTTAAATCCAACTACCATACGATCATGACCACGAAAGTGAATCAATCAGACTAGGTTTTTTATTGTATGTTTATATCTGTATTGCTATTCAAGATCCAATTATTTCATTTAAACTTTTGTGGCAATACAAATTGCATATGTTTAATGGCGATGAAACTGTAAATATTTGGGTAAGCGATAATTTTATCTAAAAATGTTTTGCCAAGAGTTTGCAGAATTGAAATTATTACAATTCAATTTTTTTTAAACTAGAGGCTTAGTAGGCTGAGCCTGTGTTGCTCACCTGTAATTTTGCATTGAGGAAACTTTATACAGAACCTTCCATATGTGCTTCATACCAAATTTCAATTAATTTGGCCATATGGTTTTAGAGAAAACAATTTTTAAACAAGAACTGCCTATGGTGGCCATATTAGTTTTTTGACTAGCATGTGATATGGAAATTTTGCACAGGATCTCCCACTCATCATTCCTACAAAGTAACAATTCATTGTCCCTTCTAGTTTCAGAGGAGAATATTTTTTAAAATTTCAGTCAATCAGAAACAAGAATTGCCCATGGCGATCATGTTTAGTCCAATCGAGATGAAACGAGGAAATCTTATAGAGGACCTTCCATAGATGCTTCCTGTAAAATTTCACTTTATTTAGCCAAGCAATTTCAGGAGAAGATTTTTAGAAATTGACCAACCAGAAACAAGATTTGCCTATGGCAGCCATCTTTGTTAACGGATCGGGACATAATGAGCAATCTCTACAGAGGAATTTCCACAGATACATCCTACCAAGTTTCGGTTCATTTGGCAAAGCAGTTTCAGAGGAGAAGATTCAAATGTGAAAAGTTACCAGACAGATAATGGACGCCATGTGACGACAAAAGCTCACATGGCCTTTATTCAGTGAGCTAAAAATAATACATGTATGTTCAAAATGAGTGGAGATTAACATACATTGTACATGTTTGTTTCGCTTATTATATTTACCAATTAATTAGAAATATATCAATAATTTGACAAATTTAGAAGCAAAAAGTGGAACATTTTATCATATACTTCATCATTTATTCTAATTTGAACTTTATTGTTTTAATGTGTCTAAAAAACATGAATGAAAAAAAAACATTAATGACAATTAAAGCTACCTTCATAATCCCAGAGTTGTGGGAATGGCTGACCAGGTTTTCCACCAGGATTTGCTGGGTCACTGAAAAATGGGGCATCGACAGTCACGACCAAATTGTAACATCTATCTGGTTCCATTGAAATTGTCACAGGCAAATGATCAATCGCATGACCATCCCAAGTTGTATTTATGCTATAATTCATCATCATCTACAAATGATTATGAAATCAAATTTTCATTTTGATATTTGAGTGAGTGATTGATGTTTAACGCCAACTCAGCAATTTTTCAGATATATCATGACGAGAACAAGCTAATTTACAAGGAGATGATGATGAGGTCTGCTTTGTACTAAACCAACACGCTTAGTTGGATTTTTATAGTGTGAGCTCACTGAAACAACAGTCCATGCTTCCACACTCGGACACATTATCCTATTTCCAAGCCAACCAGTCCTTAATGCTGCGTGCTTAATGGAGAAGCAACAAATACCAATTTCATAGTCATTGATATGAGCAGATCAGGGCTCAAACCCACGATCTACTGCACTCAAGCGAACATGCTAATCATATCACCACCAGTGCAGTTTTGTTAATATTTGAAGATTGTTAAATAATTGTTTTTTTTAATTTTCCTTTCACCATGTACATGTACTGTCAACAAATTGATATTTATTAATCAATATTATTATAAAATAAAATACATTAAAATATCGTAAATTTAATACCATTTGTGAGAAAGTACATTTTTTTTGTGTATTTCTTTTCAAGTTAAATGTTACATTTTTATAATATCTTGGGATATGATCAACATAAAAATTGGGACCGTCGTGGTAGTGATTGTATGGTAGTTGGATTTACAACTGCCTATGTAATAAGTGCCTACCACCTCTAATGCTGTGAGTTTGAATCCTGCTCAGGCGAGGCGTACTTCATATAACATTATGTGATAAAATATTTGTCAGTGCCTTGCCGCTGTTTGTTGGTTTTCTCTGCCGACTCTGGTTTCCTCCACCAATAAAACTGAAATATTGTTAAAAGTGGCATTAAATACCATAACCCCTCAAAACGGGCCCTCAACACCAAATTGGATTTATTACTTTACAATGATTCTTTATTCATCCAATGTTTCCACATAAATCTCACAAAATGTAAAACTATTTCATCAATTTCTTTAAAAAAAAATTAATCTTTTAAATACTTACAGCGTTATGTCCCCTTGCGGGTGGGTTCCTATCCCTACTACATGCACAATCAACCAATTTATTTTCTACAAGTAAAAATACAAAAATTAGAAGAACAAATTTCATCTTAGTAGTATCCTTTAAGATCTTTACATAAGTAATAATTCACATTACAAATTTAACAAGGATGTGAACTTGACCATATGTTTTCACACAAGATAAAAATAATACATGGATATAAGTATGTATACATTTGTATGTATCTATAAATGTACACGTATACAATAAAGGTGTCAAGTATACTATGTTCATCCAGCATAGTTCTGAATATGCTTATTTAATCTCTTTAAAAAATGTCTTTCTGCATGTAAAGTGGATTTTCACTAATGTACATTTATATCCCTATCTCGTCTTACTAAGAGGAGTAGGCTGGAGTGGACAGATAAGTGAAAGATGGTAAACTTTAGGAGTCACACAGTATCAGAAAGTGTGGGTGGGGTTGATGGAATGTGGGGGGAAAGCTTTGGAAGCGGTCTGGAAAGTGGGGAGGGTCAATCTACAGAAGAGGATCAGAAAGTGGGGACAAGCTTTCAAACCTGACAAGTCAAAAAAAAACACACAAAAAACAGAGATTTTTAGTCACAAACTACAGTTTTTCCCAAAAAAGAATATGCCCCCTTACACCACTGATAAATTGTGGACACTTCTTCCTGTGCTTAAACCATATATCTATACTCTTAAGATATTTCTGGACTACACAAATGTATATCTCATCAAATGTAGGCAATGATCGTCTTGAATCAATATTTTTGCATTTGACATCATTCACCATGCAGGGACATTCCTCCAGTTTAAAGGACTTTTTGCAAAGCCAGTGATTTACATTAAAGAAGACTTATCTCATTTTTTTTCATAGGATTATTGTATACATGCTAAACTATTTCCAGCACTGGAGGAGGCCATCACTTATTGACACAAAATAAAAATACACCTACATTATCTGATTAAGTCATGTGATTGTGGCCATCTTGCCTAAAAAAAATCTTGGATTGAAAATACAAAACTATAGTTCCAATTTCCTTTCAAACGATTTACCGGTTTCAGATAAGGGGATTTTAGAAACATTCTCTGTATATTTTTTTAAGCAAGACTTTCTTCTACATTGCTGGTCATTTTGGATTTTCGGTCCACATAACTTCCTCATGTTACACTGTATATATATATAGTTTGTCTTCCATATCAAATCAAGTTTCTCAGTGTAAATGTCCTTAAACTTTGTCAAGCATTGGTAGCCATCTTGAATTTCTCATCAAATAAAAAAAAAAGGCCATACAATTTGAACTATCTGACAAATATATACGTTTTACTTTTTCACATCATAGTGCGAGACAAATTACAGCCAGAGGATTGGGGTTAGGGTTATGGTGTTTAACACCACTTAGAACAATCAAAATTTCAGTTATATCATGGTGGTCAGTTTTATTGGTGGAAGAAACCAGGGTACTTAGAGAAAACCACCTACCTGCCACAAATCACTGACAAACTTTATCAGATAATGTTGTATCGTGTACACCTTGCCAATAGCGGGTTTCAAACTCACAACTTTAGTGGTAATATTAATAAACACTGATTGCACATGTAGTTGTAAATATATCTACCATGGGATCACGACCATGACTGTCCCTATATGTGTCATGTTAATGCACTATAAAAGACATGTACATACGTATACATTGTATATACCAATATCTTTGTATGTTGGACAAAAATATATATAGCATATGTACCACTACCAGTGTATTTTTTTTTCTCAATTATTCATTGTAGGCACTCCAGAAATATGCACTCTCAGTCATATCAGATCACATTATGTAGGAACCAACACTCACTCACTCAATCAGAGAATGACATTATCTTTCCCTCGCACTGTTGTAGACTGGAACCGCCTACCTCAGTCTCAGACCACAGTACCGAGTGACTCGGTTGAGTCCTTTGAATTCACCCCCGTTTTTCATAGATATTGTAACACTTATTTTCTTATTTACTAATATTTTTCTTTTTCATAACACAATTCCCTTGATATAATCTTCAAACTTCAATAATTGCTCATACCTGTTAACCCTCCCCCTTTGCACGGGAGTCTCCCGCGTAAGAGCCTTATCTTCTGCATGGACTGGGTCTCCCGCGCGGGAGACATAAATCTCCCGCATGATCTCCCCCCAACAAAAAAATTGTTTTCTTTCTTCAGTCGCCATATTTGTTTACTAATTACCGATAAAAATATTCCAACAACGACACACCTGCCAACTAGGAAGAGCTCCGGACTCCTCGTACAACTGGGTGGTATATAAAACCCTGATTTATATAAGATAACGTTTTTGATCGATGTTCTTAGTTAATAAATGCCTATTTCTAAATTTTTATCACATTTACTTCTCCTCGAGTCGACGGCACGCTTTTTTCATTTCCATGTATGTTGCTGTCTGTACAATTTGATCGAATCAGTTGGTAATTAGCTGATGTAAAAATACATGTGCAATTAATGAATATCATCAAGTTCAATAAATGATATGTTGGGTTAATGATTAGGGTGCCATGCCTGGTAAGGCTTCAGTTAAGCAGAAATGTGAACCAGAGGAAGTTCACAATTTATATCTTTTATTTGGGATAGTTAAAATCAGAGAGGGCTAGTGAATTGTGGGACCTGACTTGTCCCCTGGGCTAGTTGTTGAAAAAGTTTTTGGCACAGACTGCTGTCAAGCTATTAATAGAAGGGTCAACAATAAATTTGTATACAATGAATGTGTCTTTATATAGCATTTTACATCATTGCTTTATCATCATTCATCTACAAGGTACAATTTTGAGCACTTAAAGGCGACATGCAAAATCTACCCCTTAGAAGAGTTGGTAGCGGGGAGATCTCCCCCTAGCAGTTCCCAGAGTCGAGAGAGGTTAACAGGTATGATTGCTAGAACTTGGAAGTAGAAGTAGAAACTTTGCTATCTCATTTGTAGTGTAGTATCTGATCACCTATGATCCTAGAAATGGTTGGTAAGTAAATAAAATACTCAACATTTATTCAAATATATTGAATATTTTTTCTTTGGCATGACAACAATAACACTGCAAAATAAATCCCCCCTTTTTTTCTAATTTTTTGTGTGTGTGAAAAGATGTTGTTTTTTAAGGTAAGCGTAGAATGTGTTGCTTGGTTGCATATTTTGTTATTATTGTAGTTGTGTGTCATTTAATCTCCAATTGTCATTGATGTGTTAAAGATTTCTGCATTTTCTTAATATTTGATATCATTTCTCACCTGCTTTTCTGCACTACCGGAAGCGGTATTTCTATATGCGTTATCTCCCTTTACGATAAAGGTTGTTTCATGGTTATTTTGTTATTTACGTCTGTCACGGTGAGTGAGAATATAATAGGTAATTAGTAATTGTGTATGTCCGTCTTTTCAACCAGAAAAGCGGACAATAATGTTGTCTACAATAAGACATGGAGACGTTTTTAATTTGTCACGTGATCACTGATATGGTGTAAAGGTCGCCATTTTTGTTGTTATTTTTTAAGGCGAATGATTAATCAACAGGTAAATAAAAAGATTTGTGAAATAACACTGTTTAATATTGAATACACTACATATCTATTTATTTGGTAGTGTCTATTTGGATACGTATTGTCATATATATCTATTATCCTCAAACGGAAGCTCTAAGAAGTTTTACCATTATTATGTTTTCTTTTTAATGTTGATTTAGTCAGAAATGTCACAGGTCTCTGAACGAATTCGTGACAACTCGGACCAAGACAACTCGGCCCACTGTTAAGACAACTCGGACCACTGTTAAGACAACTCGGACCACTGTTAAGACAACTCCGACCACTTTTTGAAGACAACTCGGACCACTTTTTGAGGACAACTCGGACCAATGTTAAGGGTAAAATCAGACCTCTTTTAGGTCAGCTATAACCACTTTAAGAAGACAACTCGGACCACTTCTTGAAGACATCTCGGACCACTTCTTGAAGACAACTCGGACCAATGTTAATGATAAAATCAGTCTTTAATCAGACCACTTTTACATTTTGTAGGTCGACTAGGTCTATATTAAAAATGCTGCACTTTCTTCAACCCTTTCTTATTTATCAAAATGGCAGACGACTGTATAGAGTGTAAGACAACTGTCCGACCAAGACAAGAAGCTGGAAAAGTGATCCAAGTTGTCAAAAAATGTGGTCCGAGTTGTCCTCAAACAGTGGTCCGAGTTGTCTTTGTAAAGTGATCAGAGCTGACCGAGAAATGGGTCCGATTTTACTCTAAATATTGGTCCGAGTTGTCTTAAAAAGTGGTCCGAGGTGTCTTCAAAAAGTGGTCCGAGTTGTCTTTGCAAAGTGATCAGAGCTGACCTAGAAATGGGTCTGATTTTACACTAAATATTGGTCCGAGTTTCCTGGAAAAGTGGTCCGAGTTGTCTTCAAAAAGTGGTCCGAGTTGTCTTTACAAAGTGATCAGAGCTGACCTAGAAATCAGTCTGATTTTACACTAAATATTGGTCCGAGTTGCCTGGAAAAGTGGTCCGATTTGTCTTTACAAAGTGACCAGAGCTGACCTAGAAATGGGTCCGATTTTACACTAAATATTGGTCAGAGTTGTCCTTAAAAAGTGGTCTGAGTTGTCCATAAGGTGGTCCAAGTTGTCTTTGGTCCGAGTTGTCCTGTTTCCCTCTGAACAATTATTTAGTCATATTGCCATTGCCTATTGACCCTAATCCCTACAAATAATTGTTCAGAGACCTGTGGAAATGTCAACTTGTAGTCATACCTGAATTCGACTGAAAAAGGGAATACTGCACCAGTGGTAATCTTGTTGAGATTAAGATTCCGAAGAAACCCCCCCCCGGTGCATTCCGATGGATATTTTGGCATGGGCGGATTGTGTCGGATCAGGTAAGATTTCATATCTAGACATATTTTCAAGTTTAAATCTGCAAAAATATACCATTTCTTTACAGCATATATCCCGACAAAATAATCCAAACTTCACTTTGAATGGTCCGCCATTTTACTGAACTCTAGAACTACACCATGTGATGAAAAATCGTGACGTATTTTGGTATACAAAAATGTAGTCTGTTTCGTAGTTCGAGATGTGGATGTCAGGATACAAGTAATAAAATAATTTGACATCGACATTTCGAACTACGAAACAATAAATTGGTATTTGATTGCATTGTTTACATGATTTAGGAGGTTTTGTAAAATGTTTGTTTTTTTATGCTTTCTTTGAAAAATACCAGTGACTGTGATAATTTTTTGTACTACCTGATACAAATATGAAATATAACATAAACATAGCACAACCACCACGATATAACTGAAATACTGTTGAACATGAAGTTAAACACCACAACCCTAACCCCCATAGATAACACAATAGTATGGATGTTCAGTAATTAGCTGACTCTAATCTCTATGTCACTCTTCAAAAGTCAGCAAAAAAGATTGGGGAATGAAAACTGCATATAGCCTCAACCAGTTGCATCAAACTAATTTTTAAAGAGACCAGAAATATTGAATCTGGTACCACTGATGCATCTTTTATTTTAGTGGTTTTGAATATAGGGGTCTTATTCATGAATGTGTTTAAAAGAGATTTAACATTGGCTTTTTGAATATTGCAATTGTGTTGTGGCAGATTAACCCGGAAGCATTCTGATTCCGGGTACTCTGGTTTCCTCCACCAATAAAATTGACCGCCACGATATACATGTAACTGCAATATTTTTGAAAGTGGCATTAAACACCATAACCCTAAATCTTAGTAGAAAGTCAAGAATATATTAATTTAGTCAAATCATCAAGGGAAGATACAATGTATAAAACATGGACTTTTAATCTTGAGATGGTATAAAATATTTAGTATTGAATTTTTAATGCAAAAGTGTAGGAATTGGCATATGAAAAGATAAGGCATCTTTTCATGTTCAGTGATTTGACGTGTGAGATTGTTTTTTGCGTTACTGATTGTCATGACCTTTGATTATTGCTGTTCAAGCTAATTATATTAATAGATTTTTTATAGATAATACATATTTTCTGGAGATTTCTGTGAAATTTATATATTTTTTTGTAAATGTTTATTGAATATGCCGATTGGCTGATTTTGATTACATTTTGTATTATCTTAAAACAATGTGAATAAGCCAAAGTAAACCAACCTTGACTGGCATGGTTACTGGGTACCAGTGGTCCCAATTCTAAACTGTGTCCATTGACCTCTTTCTCTTCAAGATGTCCACTGTTACTAAAAAAATGAAATATCTTTACTATAGCAAAATCTCCTTTGTTTTAAGATTGAAATGGTTGAAATTGAAAAAAATACAGATGGGTACAGTACTGATGAATGATATGGGACATTCATACCATTTTTTAAAGTAAAGATATGCTATGATTTTCAAGCTTTTTGTTCACAATAGAAAATTTTTCTTCCATATTCTAAATGAAAAAAGATAGTTCCCATCCATTTAATTTGTCTAAACTTAATTCAATGTGTCCTGTATCGAAAAAAGTAACTGTTTTGTAGCCATACCATATATGATGTAAATCAGTACATTTTGTACTTGTCATGATTACAAAAATTGAAATATTCTATTAAATAAAATGTTCTTTCATCTTACGTTTACAGAGGATAATTAGATAAAGTAATGTAAAACCAAGATATTTCAGTAATTACATCAGTTACATGATAAAACCCTCCAGTTGATTGAAAATTACATGATAAAACACTCCAGTTGATAGAAAAGTAACGCATGTTACAAGGGATGCCAAGTAACGAATGTTACATATGTATCGTGTCCATAAAACACATAATATCCTGTTTTCAAACAGAATAGATTATATACCAGTAGCTTAAATAGAACTGAGTGCATTGCATATATTAAGAATACCTTCAAATATAATTAAATAAGAAGGGTGTGGGATCAAAATCTTGTGTTCAGTGACAAGTTCTTGGACACCATGTAACATCCGTGTACATTGCTCGTTACCTGTAACAAGGGTTACTTTCTTGGACACCAACAACAATGCAGGCCTTCCTCTTCTGCGCATAACTGACCATAAAGTATGTGGTGACGTAACTCAGTAATGGTATTAGCGTATGCAAGGGCGGTGAATATGATTGGTCCAAATTGAAAGAAAAACAAGATATGGACTTGAGAACGATTGTTACAGTTTGGACACCGTTTTACGAGCATATTTTAACTTGTTATTTCTGAAACGTGTACACTGGCCGGTTAAACCAGGCTTTGAGAAACAAATTCTGCGAATATTTACACTCGCCATATACGAGAAATTAGAATGTAAATGAGCGTAACATTGTTATACAAGGCTCTCATTTCTAGTAATATCATTGGACACCAAAGTAACAAGCGAAACTACCTTTTAATTTTCTTCAGAACTTTTATTCAGAATATAATTATGGGGGTTTTATGAACTTAAATTCATCAAGAAAATATCTTTAACATACTCCACCCTACCTTTAAACAACTAGCTGCATTACTTGCATGGAATAATTTGTCAAAGTGACCCGCCCCATGTTTGTCCCAATTAATAACCATTATTTTGTAGTAATTTCAAACTTTTTATTCATCTGTAGGTGAAAATAGATAGCATAATGCATTTTTTTTTTCATTTTTTTATTTAACAAATACATGGTGCACACAAAAATAAACATAATGTGCATAGTGCATATATGCAAATAAAGAAAAAATACATTTTTTGATGCCACCTCCTGTTTTCACCAACTCTATGGAATGACCCAGATACATACTTTTAAAGTATTTCTACATGTACATGTATAACACATATTTCAGGTTTTTCTGGGAAATTTATAATTTTGGCAATGTTTGCCATTTTATAACATATATTCCAGGTTTTTCTGTGAAATTTATAGTTTTGGCAATTTTTGCCATTCTATAGCACACAAAAATGTATTCCAGGTTTTTCTTTGAAATTGATAGTTTTGGCAATTTTTGCATATTAACTTTCAACTTATTGAATGCAATCAGTAAGAAGGGATTGTTTACTGGACCGAATTGAACTTAACTGGGCCGAGTATTAGAAAAATAATGAAATGTTTACAATGCTCTTGTTATTTTTTTTCAAGTCCTCCATAACATATAGATTCCATATGAATCAATGAGCAAGTCAATATTATGTAAAGTACTGGTCAATTTGGTCATCTAATAAATTTCAGAAATAATGATTATTTTTTGTCGTTTAATTAATATTACCAGTATTCAAAATTGTCTTACTGTAATTAAGCTGTTTTCTTTGTAATTATTGACATGCGACAGGTCTGTGGTTTTCTTTGGGTATTCCGGTTTCCTCCACCAATAAAACTGACTGCCAGGATATAACTGAAATATTGTTGAAAGTGGTGTTAATCACCATAAACCAAACCAAATCAAGCCATTATATTTATTTAGATTTGACAGATGTTAATAACTTCATTGTATTTTATTGAATTAATTAGAGTAATTCTTCTATATATATGACATGTTGAGCTGGGTATTTTTATATTTTGGGTATAAATAGAGTAGAAATTTTATGTTAGTAGTCGGTGTTAGGGGATCGTATTCGATCACGTTGACCCTATAGAAGTAGTTGACCTACAAGGACTGTCGATCAGTCAGCCACTATGGAACAGCAACACTGTCACTTATGTAAAATTTGGGTTATTTATTTATATTTGGCATTTTATTGTCCCCCGACGCTTCATCGAAGGGGACTATAGAAATGGGTGATCGTCCGTCTGTCCGT
This sequence comes from Gigantidas platifrons, assembly GCA_002080005.1. Taxonomy (NCBI): domain Eukaryota; kingdom Metazoa; phylum Mollusca; class Bivalvia; order Mytilida; family Modiolidae; genus Gigantidas; species Gigantidas platifrons. Next base: position 62,747 of record MJUT01013641.1, read on the forward strand.
GTGCTTGGTTTCTAGATGATAACTTGTGAATGAGACGTCAGATTGAAGGTAGGTGTGGTATGTAAGTGTATGTTATGAAGAACTAGGTCAAGTTCGATAATGACAATTTTTTCGACTATTTTTACTAGAGTTATGCCCCTTTTTATACCTCAAAATTGCTAAATATTTGGTTTCCAGATGATAACTTGGGAACAAATAATCTGATTGAAACTAGGTTTGGTATGTAAGTGTATCTAATGAATATCTAGGTCAAGTTCGATAGCGATCGTTTTTCGACAAATCTTACCAGAGTTACATCCCTTTTTATACTTTGTCCGTGTGTCCCGAATTGGTTTCCAGATGATAACTTGTGAACAAAAAGTCAGATTGAAGCTAGGTGTGGCATGTAAGTGTATCTTATGAATATCTAGGTCAAGTTCGATAATGACAATTTTCAACAATTTTTACTAGAGTTATGCCCCTTTTTATACCTCAAAGTTGCCAAATATTTGGTTTCCAGATGATAACTTGGGAACAAATAGTCAGATTGAAACTAAGTTTGGTATGTAAGTGTATCTCATGAATATCTAGGTCAAGTTTGATAGCGATCATTTTTCGACAAATCTTACCAGAGTTACATCCCTTTTTATTCTTCAAAATTGCTAATTTTTTGGTTTCCAAATTATAACTTGTGAACAAAAAGTCAGATTGAAACTAGGTTTGGTATGTAAATGTAGCTCATGAATATCTAGGTCAAGTTCGATAATGATGATTTTTCAACAAATTTAACCAGAGTTACTCCCCTTTTTTTTTACTTCAAAATGGTCCTTGGGTGGTCCCCTTTCAGAATTATTTAAGTCAGGTGAGTGATACAAGCTCACCTGAACCTCTAGTTTACAGTAGTTTCAAAATTCAATCTTATCATATAACCTTGGCGTCGGGGGACCAGTGGCCATCGGCCTTTTATTTTATTTGGAATCTTTTTCTAAATTCAATATTTCACACAGCAGTTGCATGATACTTGTAGCATTTTATTTTGATGAGTTCAGAAGACATTTCTGAGAATTTTGGTGAGTCCCACCATTATAAAAATCCAAAATTTGAAAACATTGGTGAGTCCCAACTGAAAATGGTGAGACCAGGACTCATAGAGGTGAGTTGCAACTTGCAAGGATCTCTGAGTTAATAATGCACAGTTATAAATGTCCTCTTCTGATCTGATTACCATAATTGTTTTAATTTAATTTGTATTGATAAGATTTTATGAGGTCTACAGTCTTGATCAATATTTTATGTGATTTCATAAAGGGAGGGAGGGGGGGGATGATGGACCTGATAATTATTGATAGATATGTATGTGTTTCATTTGAGAAATAGTAAATGCCATATTGATATATAAGTTAGGCTGTCTTTTGTTTTACAATTTGAAGGTGAAGAAACTTGTTTCTTACTAATGAGACAGCACAGTTCCTATTTTTAACCATGTAAGATATCCTTGTCTCAACCCGTGGGTGAGATAAGAATTTCATGCTACTTTTCCCATAAAAATATTACGTTTTGCAAAATACTATTCTAACCTGTCTGATACTAGTTGCTGAATAACAGATATATTACGGATTTAACCATTTGTTGTTTTTTTTTAATACAGAATCCAACCTATTCAATATATTTGTGTCTTTTATTTTCATTTTTTCGTATTTCTAGATGTCCTTTTCCATACCTTTGATGTCATTCTTCAATGACTTCAAAATATGTGTCAGGTCAATCCACCATCATATTTCATGTATGGGGTGTCTCATGAAGGAAAATACAGTACTTTCAATAAAATATTAGTGAGAAAAAGAATCAAACACCGGTAAGAGGGCAAGAGTCGCGGGAAAGATTTCTATTGGTCTCCAACTCGGCAGAGCCTTGTTAGAGACCAGAAATCTTTCCCTTGGGTGTCTGAGATTTTTCCGTCTTGCCCTCTTAGTGGTGTACCTTAGATCCTTTATATCAATGTTACTAATAATTATTTTAAGATAATCATCAAAGGGTTTTTCTGTTGTTGAAGTTCAGTTCAGTTTGAATAATCCAGAGATCATTGCAACTTGTCTAGATGAGTCATGGACTACTCAACATTCTGAGTTGGGACTCGCCAAAGTTTTTAAATTTTAGATTCTAACAATGGTAGGAATCACCAAATTGTTCAGAAATGTCTTCTGGACTTGTAAAATTAAATTGCTACAAGTATCCCTATAAACAAAAGGGGTTTGTATTTAAATAAATTAAGAAATGGGTTGTGAGAAACAAATGTATTTGTTTTCATATTCCAACAAGTTACAAGTCACATCTTCATTTTATATTTAAAGCTTGGTGTTTGGGAAAGGAGAGGAGGGGGGGGGTGTGCCATTCATTAATGCATGTGCATTATATTGGTGTTTGGAAAAGGAGGAGTGTGTGTGCCATTCATCAATGCATGTGCGTTATATTGGTGTTTGGGAAAGGAGGGGTGTGTGTGCCATTCATCAATGCATGTGCGTTATATTGGTGTTTGGGAAAGGAGGAGTGTGTGTGCCATTCATCAATGCATGTGCGTTATATATATTTGCAATACATTATGTAGTATATGTTGTACTGCAAAGTGTGTCTGTACAAAAATATCTTTTATAAAAATCACATCTTCATTTTCTAGTTATAACCTTGAAGTTTGTTTGGAAAGGGAGGTGCCATTCATGAATGCATGTGCATTATATTTTTGCAATACATTATATGTCTACAAAAATATCTTTCATGAAAATCATCACATCTTCATTTTATAGTTTAAGCTTGGCTTTTGTGTAAGAGAAGGGGGGATGCTATGCATCAATGCATTTTCATTATATTTATTTTTGCAATGCTATACATTATGCAGTATATTTAGTACTACAAATGTGTCTGTGTACAAACATATTTTTTATGAAAATCACATAGTTAAAGCTTGATGTTTGGGGAACGGTGTGCCATTCATCATTATATATATTTTTTGCAATACATTATGCAATATTTTTAGTACTGTGTACATAAATATCTTTTATAACTATTTCCATGCTATATGTAAACATACATTACACCAGAAATGTATACTGTTTGTCAGTACAGTAGATTCCTTGGATAAATCTAAGGTGTAAATTGTTTTGAACTAGTTCAGGTATATAGCTAAAGTGTTATAATTGTTGTGTATTCATGGATGAATTATTTATAAAGTAGCAAAATATTTTTAAATGTCATAGGAGGGTGGAGACTCCTACAAATATTTTTGTATTTAAATCTGGATTTTAAAAATTCATGGTAAGACTATTTTATTTAAAAATTATTGAACTTGTTGGTTATCACAATTATACATCTGTGTTATTGTATGCATGAGAGACATGATTTAATGATTTGCTTTGATGATCATTATGCATGTAAACTGTTTCAGTTTAACTTTAATACAATGTACATTTAATTTACATGTGAAAAGATCTGTACTGTATGACTGTATATGGGGATGAAGAAGATTTTTAAAAGTTGAAGGTCATTATTGTCAAATCAGCTTTGTACAGTCCTCGAAATTAAAATTTCAATTTACTGGTCTGAATCAGATGCTTGAATTTATTTTTATATAGTTCTAAATAAAAACTGAAAAATTTACTGGTCCGAACAAAGTTTTACTGGTCTTGGGCCAGAGGACCGGTGCTCATTGTGAGGAACAAAGTTTTATTGGTCTTGGGCCAGAGGACCGGTGCTCATTGTGAGGAACAAAGTTTTACTGGTCTTGGGCCAGAGGACCGGTGCTCTTTGTGAGGAACAAAGTTTTACTGGTCTTGGGCCAGAGGACCGGTGCTCATTGTGAGGAACAAAGTTTTACTGGTCTTGGGCCAGGGGACCGGTGCTCATTGTGAGGAACAAAGTTTTACTGGTCTTGGGCCAGAGGACCGGTGCTCATTGTGAGGAACAAAGTTTTACTGGTCTTGGGCCAGAGGACCGGTGCTCATTGTGAGGACTGTTTGTATGTCCATATTATTTTTCTGATGCAGCCATTCCTTGTATGTATCAGCCCTTCATCATTAACTTTGGCTGATTACAATGATGTAGTTATTCCTACATTTTGTGGTTATATATTGACACTTCATCAATACCCTGTTCCCCAAGATGCAGCAATTCCTTTAATTACATGTACATGTATACCACCCTTGCATTGTTACCCTGACCTCCAGGCCGCTTTCTACTTTGAAATATAATAAGAAGACTGGTTCTGGTGCATGTGACTAACAAATATACTTTTCTATAAACTAAATGACTGCAGGAAGAGTAATAAATTACCAGTACATGATTCAAATACCATGTCAGCTGATAGGTAGTTGGATTACCTAACAACTCATACATGTACATGCCTATCACCAATACGGCGTGGGTTTGTACCCAGCTTTGTAAATTACAAAAAAGCTGCAAGTGATAAAGTTTACCAGTTGCTTGCCCATGGTCGATGGTTCTCTCCGGGTACTACAGCTTCTTCCACCACTAAAACTGGTCGCCATGCATATGAAATAGCTGAAATATTGCTGAAAGTGGCATTAAACATCAAAAATCAAATCATGTCTGCTGATGATACCACATTTTTGTTACTTTACATTGTTGCATTGGCTGCTTAAGTATATCCTCCAGTGATATATGATAAAATCATAATAATAAAATCAGAGAAGTGTGTTTGATCTTAAAGTAAGTGGTTAATTTATATTGTTGAAATTTTTAGTCATTTCAATGATGACAATTGAAAATTACATTACAGGGTCATAATTATGTTCATTTCATGCTTTCTAATAAATTGACCTTTAAAATACCTGGGTCATTCCATAGAGTTGGTGAAAACAGGAGGTGGCATCAAAAAATGTATTTTTTCTTTATTTGCATATATGCACTATGCACATTATGTTTATTTTTGTGTGCACCATGTATTTGTTAAATAAAAAAATGAAAAAAAAATGCATTATGTTATCTATTTTCACCTACAGATGAATAAAAAGTTTGAAATTACTACAAAATAATGGTTATTAATTGGGACAAACATGGGGCGGGTCACTTTGACAAATTATTCCATGCAAGTAATGCAGCTAGTTGTTTAAAGGTAGGGTGGAGTACGTTAAAGATATGTTCTTGATGAATTTAAGTCCATAAAACCCCCATAATTATATTCTGAATAAAAGTTCTGAAGAAAATTAAAAGGTAGTTTCGCTTGTTACTTTGGTGTCCAATGATATTACTAGAAATGAGAGCCTTGTATAACAATGTTACGCTCATTTACATTCTAATTTCTCGTATATGGTGAGTGTAAATATTCGAAGAATTTGTTTCTCAAAGCATGGTTTAACCAGTGTACACGTTTCAGAAATAATAACAAGTTAAAATATGCTCGTAAAACGGTGTCCAAACTGTAACAATCGTTACCAAGTCCATATCTTGTTTTTCTTTCAATTTGGACCAATCATATTCACCGCCCTTGCATACGCTAATACCATTACTAAGTTACGTCACCACATACTTTATGGTCAGTTATGCGCAGAAGAGGAAGGCTTGCTTTGTTGTCGGTGTCCAAGAAAGTAACCCTTGTTACAGGTAACAAGCAATGTACACGGATGTTACATGGTGTCCAAGAACTTGTCACCGAACACAAGATTTTGATGTCACACCCTTCTTATTTAATTATATTTGAAGGTATTCTTAATATATGCAATGCACTCAGTTCTATTTAAGCTACTAGTATATAATCTATTCTGTTTGAAAACGGGATTTTATGTGTTTTATGGACACGATACATATGTAACATTCGTTACTTGGTGTCCCTTGTAACATGCGTTACTTTTCTATCAACTGGAGTGTTTTATCATGTAATTTTCAGTCAACTGGAGGGTTTTATCATGTAACTGATGTAATTATTGAAATATCTTGGTTTTACATTACTTTATTTAATTATCCTCTGTAAATGTAAGACAAAGCAATGTGGAAAGAACATTTTATTTAATAGAATATTTCAATTTTTGCAATCATGACAAGTACTGATTTACATCATATATGGTATGGCTACAAAACAGTTTCCTGACTGCAGAAAACATCATTTTCACTGTTTCTTTGAATATTCTAAAGGTTGAAAAACATTTTCAATTCAACATTTAGGTTGTTTTAAAACTAATTTAAATAATACAGGTATATACATTTGTATTGGACACTACGTAACAAGCGTTACTTTTTCGACAGGACACATTAAATTAAGTTTAGACAAATTAAATGGATGGGAACTATCTTTTTTCACTTAGAATATGGAAGAAAAATGTTCTATTGTGAACAAAAAGCTTGAAAATCATTGCATATCTTTACTTTAAAAAATGGTATGAATGTCCCATATCATTTATCAGTACTGTAGAATGACCCACCTCTAAATCAAGATAATATCTTTTTCTTCATAGTTTTTCTCTTGAATAGATATTTTAAAATAAAAAGAGTAGTAATAATTTTAACTGTTTGTTTTTAATGGCCTAATGTATACATTGTACCTACCGACATGTACATGTATACTGCCTTAAGTAGATAGGTTGATAAAGTTATTTTATGATGGTAGACATGTCAACTGTCAAGTAGATTTGGAAATTTATATGTTAATATATCGTAATATTTGAAATAGAGAGGTCAAGATTTTTCTTAGCTTACCTTGCCAAAGTATATGGCACACAATTATGTCCTGTCCTTCTGTTAGAACGATTTAGGGGGTCTTCTAATGTACATACCGGTACATGTATACAGTAAACCTGTTAAACGAACCTCTTTGAGACAAGCTTTTGTGTTAGGAATAGACAGGGGTTCAGTTTATACCGATTAATAAAGATTTCCCAGATTTGGACTTTACCTTTCGTTTGGTTTATACAGGATTTCGTTGCATTCAAGGTTTCGGTTGTGGGCAGGTTTTACTGTATAATTTATATACATGAAAGAGAGAGAGAGAGGGCGATTGCATAATATGCAAACTGTATAATCATGTACATTTACATGTATATACATCAATGCAAAAATCAGATTGCCAAAAAAAAACCAAGAATCACATAGGGTTATGCAGGGCCTTTTCATGAAGGTCTTGTACAACACTTTAAAATAAGGAGATACCAAAGACCATTTTAGGCAGGTAAAAGTACCTGGTACCACCCCTTATTGAAAGGTTTGCTTATTTCAGTTAATGTTTCAGTATGTATACAGTGTATTGTACTTTCTCATTTTGTTTAGGATATTTCCAGTGGTCCCTCATATATAGAGGGGTTATGGGTATGTTGTTTAATGTCTCTTTCAACAATAGTTCAGTTATATCATGGCTGTTCCGTCATTACACCATCACCACAACTTTCTAAAGTCTAGTTTTATATACAAAAAGTATATGTTATAATTCCCTCATTTAATTTAATTCTTTATTTACAATATTTCATGAGGATTAGTAAAATTACATACAGCCAGAGGCTACAAGTATTCCCTCATTATCAGACCTGACCCACATATATCACCATCTGCCAACTGATTTTCAATACAAATGTGTCATTTAAAATAAAAATCTGAATTTCCCTTGATATTATTATGCCTAATGTTTTAATTCATTTTTAAAAGATTCATAATTTGAAAAATAGAAAGCCAGCCCAACTTGTATCCTCCTAATATTGCAGTCCTCGAAATGAAAATTTGAATTTACTGGTCCGAATCAAATTCTTTATTTTTTTTTTGTATAGTTCCAAATAAAAAGTAATTTTTGTTTACTGTTCTAACAAAGTTTTACTGGTCTTGGGTCTCACCTCGGTGCTTATTGTGAGGACTGATATTGTAGAGCTTTAGAAATAAAATAGCATTATATAAATTACTTTATAGGTATAAAATGACAAGTGTTATATGGGACGAAGTCCCAACTATGGTAGAAATAGCAATTTTTTTCTATATACTAATGTATAAATTTTCATGCACCGGAAATGACATACCGGAAGTCAATACATGGTTAAATCTGTGCAGAAAATCGGATGCGGACGTTTCGTAATCTGGTCGTTTCGTACCTACATCAGAACTTAAAGAACGATGGAAGATTTGGGTCTGGGTCCCCCTATTTGCCCCCTCTTTTAAGAAAATCTGGATCCACCCTCGTTCTACTTTGAAAAAATATTATAGGTCCATATATCCGAGTTAATATTGTTTAAAAAAAAATATTGGACTTCGTCCCAAGTTAGGTAATACCTATTATCATATTATGACCTCCAATGAATTTAAAATACATATATATATATATAAAGTATGTAATTTGTACTTGTATAAAAATAAAACATGAATTGAAACAGTAATTTTTCTTTGTACTTTATACCTTGTGTTTAACTTTTTATCATTTTCTTGACAGATCATGTTGGAGATAACTTGATATATTTATTACTGTTGAAAGATAAATTGGAAGTGATGAAAAAGTGTGTCCAAGGGAGATAAATCTGTGGAGAATTCAAAATGGCTGCTGCATCAGGGGAAGCAAATCTTCAATCGTACAAGAATGAAGAAGCGGGAAGAGTGCTTGCTGAAGGTATCAAACTATAGACATTATATCATATTTTTTCATTGAAGTACAACAATGTGATTTTCCCCCCTCATTTTCTTGGTAAAAATGTATTTACTTAAATTGATATTATAATATATTGACACTTGAATTTAGGCCGGGGTTTCGTATTTTTTCGTCTAATTTTGTGTACTTTGTGGTGACAAACTTTTCATCGTTTATTAGTACATTTGTACAGAAAAAAAAACCCCACTAAAACTGATACATGTATGCAACAAATACTTATAAATTTACAGACATATTTCTCTCTAATACTATATTTTTTATAAAGTTTGTCAGTTACTTGCGACAGGTCGTGGTTTTCTCCGGGTACTGCGATTTCCTCCACCAATGAAATTGACCTCCAGAATATAGCTGAAATATTGTTGAAAGTGGTGTTAAACACCATAACCCTAACCCCTATGTATTTAGATTGGTGTAATTATGTTAATTTGTTGTCTCTGGGTGATTCATTGAACAAATTTAAGATGTTTGTGAAAGAAAATCCATTTGTAATATAGGTAATGATAAAAGTGAAAGAAAGGTGGTTCATCATCTTTCTGGTCAGTAATATTACTGATAATATTGAAATAAAATTGTTTTAATGTGTAGTTTTTTTTCAACATGCACAACTATAGATGTCAGTGTTTCAGCTAGACTTTGAAATCTTCAGGACATTCTTTTAATAATTAAACTATTTTTTATTGAGTTCTTCAGGACAATTTGAGAAATAGGTGTGCAAATGTCCTTAGACTATATGTATCATGACAGTTCCCAGGACTCAACGATGGGTGGTTATCGAGTTAGTGAGTGCCACACTCCCTTGCATGCTAAATACCTCTTTTTTAGATTTAAAAAAAAAAGAGTAGTCCCATTGTTGCTGCTACAAAAGGCTAAATTTTTCGTCGCTACCCTACTAACTCTCCATTCTTTGCCAGTGGCAGTCAAAGGTCATTTCTCTGCCCCGGTTGATCCTATCCCTCAGTAATTTTGTTAAGCCACCATCGATCAACATGCATGAAAAAGAATAGTTTGTATATTCCTGCATATATATTGCTACAGAGATCCTTGTGGTATAGTATACATTTTTGACAAGTCCCAACCAAAAGTCATGAGAGGCCATCGTGGTCGTGATCGTATGGTAGTTGGATTTTATAACTACCTATGCCTATCACCAATAAAGTGAGTTCAAACCCCGTTCAGGGCGAGGTATGCTCGATACAATATTATGTGATAAGGTACTTCGGTTTCCTCCACCAATAAAACTGACCGCCATGATATAACTGAAATATTGTTGACAGTGGTGTTAAAAACCATAAGCCAAACCAAAAAGTCATGAGTTCTACTAGTTATTTTTTGTAAGAAATTATCAGTCCCAAACAACAGGTGATGAGTTCGGGACTAATGCTCGGCGAGTTGCAAGTATCTCTGTTGTAATAGTTTTTTTCATCAGTCAATCAAAAGTCTTGTATAAATGGCAATACTTTCTGTTTCATTTTGACACATCGGGCCTTTCAGTAAGGAGTGGTACCTGGTACTTTAACCCGCTTAAAATGTTCTTTGGTACGTACAGTTAGCTCAGCGTGAATGGATTCTTTATCGTTTTCCCCCGATTTCGGTGAATATCGGTGTGCCGCCGTTAATTTCAGATTTTGCTCCCAAAATCCTCACAAGCTGGTCCACCCAACACCGCATGGTTTATGACCCTCCCAAATGGTTTATGGTCGTCTAGAGTAATAAAAATGTTTAAATGCCTCCGGTAGTTAATCTGATTAGGATGTCGCGTGGAACTTTAAATATTTACAATAGATCGTTGTCCCAAAGTATTTCGATCGTTTTTTCCAAAAAAAACTTAAAATAGACAACATTTTCGATTTACTTCTTAATGTTTGAAAATTTTAGATTTGTTGGACATCGATCGGCTATTTTTGCGAGGATTTACAACTTTAAAATGGCGAAATTTTACCTTTTGCACTCATGCGATTTTTTGTGTAATACACAAACGACTTTGCTTCGCTAGTGTATTTCAAATCAGTCAAAACCTGAACATACACGATTGATGCATTGATTTTCAAGCGCCTTTCACATTGTAACGGCATTTTTTGATAATTTAGGGCATTGGTATCATCTGCAGAAGCTCCAAAACTCAACTCGACGGGGTACTGACAAATGGTCAATGTCCATATCCCTATACGAGATAGTGATTCTGAGAATGTTACTATTTTTATCACAAGGGAAATCCCGCGGAACAGTCGGCATTTTAGATAAAAAAATTAAGTCAACACAAAATATTTTAGCCTGCTGAAAAAAGACAAGTCGGTAGTGCAATTTTCAATGAAATAATTTCATCACAAATTTTTATTAGCACCGGATTCGAATATATCGTTCTGACTAAGCCCATGCCTGATGGGGTACTGGCAATTGACAAATGTCCATACCCCTATACGAGATATTAATTCCGAGAATGTTACTGTTTTTAGCAAAAGGGAAAACACGTGGAACCAGGCAAATATTATAGTTTGCCGAAGATGACAAAACCCGGGCGTGCTACTATAATGCAATTTTCAACCTTTGATTTGTTTTATCAGAAATAATGCAAGTTTGCAGCTTCTTTTACAACCTGTAATTGTATATTTATGAAAAAAACAAAAAACAAACAAAATATATTATTATATGATTGAACTTTGTCTAGTTTCTAATTGGCTGAAATTAACTTGAAAAGTAATGCGTACATGCGATGTCAACCTCAAATGAGCTAAAATTAGCTCATAGGTAGTGTGGACTGTAATGTCACCCCAATTTGGGCTAAAAATAGAAATATAGATTCCAGAATTCCACGTTCCAATCAAATTTTACGTCTCTCAGCAACATTGGCCAATCAGGGGACGTCTTTCATCAGGGGTTCCTTGACGTCATTCTCTATCAGAGAATGCTTGTTGACGTCTGTACATAAGAAAATAAAATAAAATGGACAATGAATTGTCGTCTGCATGGTTTGCCACAGTGGACGAGGCTGAATTCAGAAGAATCTTGAAAGTAAAAGATTCCAAAAACACGCGTAGAGCAACAAATGTAGCTGTCAAAATATTCCGGACATACTTAAAAGCTAAAAATATGCCGGAAATGTTTTTTCCCCATGTATAATCATATAATAAAACGATCGTTGACTTTGGAATAGGTTGCTACTGGGATTTATCAACCCTCAAAAAGCAATATTCACCTCGACTTCGGCTCAGTGAATATAACTTTAGCAACCTATATCAAAGTCAATAGTTGTATAGAGTTACACGTACGTGATACATGTACATGATCTCTGCCAACATTAGTGATGGGGAATCGGAAAATTTTCATAATCGATTATCGGCAATAATCGGAAGGGCATAATCGATTATTAATCGGAAAATAGTTAAGTCTTATCAGAGCATTAATATATTTCAGTTATTGTTGTATATTGTAATTACTAAACTGAATATAACTTTTAATGTGTTTTCATGTGCCAAAAAACGACCAAGGTCATATTATTTAAATGTCAAACTAAAGCCTACATTTAAAAGGTCATACACACAGAAGATTAAGAGAATGAAGTCAATTTGTGATGCACGAAAAACATTGATATGCACATAAAACTTGAGTGTTTACTTGGCAATTCAAAAAAAATTTATGTTGCAGAAAAACATTGTCAAACATTTTTTTTAAACACAGTGAACATGGTAAAACAAAATTCAAACAACATGAATTGGAAACCAAATTAGAAACAGACTAGAACCTAGTATTTTCAGTTTATGTCACCATATACATGCAAGCAATATTTCAGGAATCTACCAATATCAATTTTTTGGTTCAAAATCACAAGGAGGACAATGTTTTTTGGACTTGGCCTACACCTGTTTTTATTTACTATTTCCAGGGCTCACCACACATAATAAAAACAGGGCGACTTGACTTCTCTCTCTCTTGACTTAAGGGTGAAGTGAGGGAAAAGCTAGGAGACTTCCGAAAATCGATGCAAATTTTAACGTTTCTTTCCCCACTACCGCATGTTCCCCTACCTTTCACAAAACGAACATGCTGCACAATGATCATAAAAAGGATGCAATTAACGAGGTTGGAATAAAATATTCAACATCAAATCCTGTATGGGTCAAATTTCAGGAACATGGGAGCTTCTTTTATGTGAATATTGAAGAAAAAGCATGATTATTGGTGAGCCCGGTATTTGTCCATACAAACTCAATACTCTTTCAGATAATCCTGGTAAACTTAAATACATTATGGCAAGTTTGTGATTCAAGCCGTTGTTTGCTTCAGCCATTTCGACTTTGATTAACATAATTTCGAATACAGATACCCGAAACGGAACCAAAAATCTGGAATCGGCGATGTCGGCAATTTTCGATTATTGATTTTGGAATCGATTATGAGCATCGTTGCCACTCAAACGACCATTAATCGATCATCGGCGATAATCGTTCCATCACTAGCCAACATAAGTTTTTATTTTAATATTTTTTACTGATGACAAATATTATAAATAGTCACACAAATGGCAATTATGTTTACCTGAGTTATTGATTTTTAACACCTGTCTGTATCCCGTGTAGAAAGCGGCATAGACAGACATATCGAAATATGCCGGACCGTCGGACCTGACAGGTAAAAATCAAACCGGTCCGACGATGTTTTCGGCATGTCGGTCCGAAAGTCCGGTAAAATTTGTTCTCTACTTCGGTCAGGAAACACTGAATTTTCTTTTTGTCAGTCCGTCAAACAGTGTCTTTAAAAGTCAATCTTTCTTGCAATAGCATGTTTATTTCTTTAAATAAGTGTTTTCTGTGAATAACTAAACTTGACCATTGCGTAATCCTAATCGAGTAACTTCCCTTAAAGAAATATAATTCGCCCCAAACATAGATCGGTATTCGACTAGATCGGTCTTTAAAATAAGGCAGTGGCTATTTTGCCGGCACCGGCAAAATAGTCTGGGGACTATTTTACCGGTGCCGGCAAACTAAGCAAAAAAATGGTAAATGGCTATTTTGCCGGCACTGATTATTATAGGTGATTAATATAAGGTGTAAGATATAAAAATCATAATGGAAGAACATTTATTTCAAATATACAATGGAAAATAAGAACAAAGTACATAAACTAAAACATAAGAATTATAAATAAAATGCTTAGTCAGAATCAATAATAACTATTAAAAAAGAAAGAAATATTAAGATATCAAAACATGATAATTTAGAAAATTAAATTAATGAATTCGAATTTTAAAATTAAATAAAATGCTTAATCAGAATCAATAATAATTAAAACTATTAAAAACGAAAGAAATATTAAGATATCAAAACAGGGTAATTTAGAAAATTAAATTAATGAATTAAAATTTAAAAAGAAAAAAAAAGATCTTTAAAGAGCTTATGGATATCAGAAATTATATCTGCGTCAAGAGTGCATGTTTCACATATCATGTATATTGAATTTCTCCTCTTTTCAAACTCCTTGTATGAATTAAATTCTGCATGGAGTTCCATTTTTTTATAAGGTGTAACGCCTTCCATTGTCAAACGTTAACTGAACATATATATAAATGCAAGACTCAGATCGACGTTCAATGTGACGTCACTGATGTATAGTCCAAAATACGTTATACCCGTTAGGACATGGTTTTGAAACAATGATGGAGAAGGGACAAGACCAGATTCAGAGTATCGTGATACATTGTACATTCTACTTTAGCAGACCCTAATCTTAACTTACCCTTAGCCCTAGCCCTAAACCTAACCTTAAGCTTAACCCTAACCTTAACCCTAAACCTAACCCTAAGCCTAAACCTAGCATATTCCTAACCCTCACCCTAAACCTCACCTTAACCCTAAATAATATTAATGAATGGGAAATTGATTTAAGAACACAAAACAAAACAACAACTTTGAGAAACAGATATAAAAAAAAACATGTGTAATGTAGATATGCGAGTTTGGAAAGGATGCCGATTTGAGAATATTCTAAAATTGAACTGTGATTTGAGATAATGACATCAGTGGACGCCGATTTGAGGAGTGGACGTCGATCTGAGTCTATCATATATATATGCATATAGGTATATCCAATCTCTACACAGAGTTGTCGGTCCTTACACTCACTCCGTGTAAGGACCGACAACTCTGGGTAGAGATTGAGGTATATCTAGTAAAAAGAGTTCACCCATTTTAACTCTCAAGGAAAATGATTTTCCCTGAAGACATTCTTATATATTTTATGTTTTGTTTAATTGAAAGTCATTTTGTAACAGAAAGTAAAAAAAAATCCATCATATGGAACAGTAGTCTGTTATAAAAATCATTATTTCTCTTATTTGACAATTATTATTATCATTTCAAATTTTTCAAAACATTTTTGCTTTGTTTTAATAATGGTAATTCTAGCAAAATAGCCATTTACCATTTTTTTGCTTATTTTGCCGGCGCCGGCAAAATAGTCCCCAAATTATTTTACCGGTCCCGGCAAAATAGCCACTGCCTTAAAATAAACCAAAACGGTTATCATTTTCACTATTTGTATTTTGAAAATATATATTCGTAAGTTTCTTTAGATTGATAAAGTTTGTATTCTTCATTGAATATGTTCATAAAACCTAATTTCTTGGTACATTGTCATTTGTAAAAAAAAATTGTAACTTATTGGTCTGACATGGTTAGGTACGAAAAATTCATGATTTGAGAAATACAATACGGAAACCGAAGGAAAATGTGTTGCCAAAGACACATTTCAGTCGGCATCTCTTTCAGAGAGTTATTGGCAAGGAAAATAAACAATACCTTATTTACTTATGACCACATTAAAAATAACATTCTATTAGGTACGAAAGATTCATGATTTGAGAAATACAATACGGACAAACCGGAAACCGAAGGAAAATGTGTTGCCAAAAACACATTTGAGTCGGCATCTCTTTCAGAGAGTTATTGGCAAGGAAAACAAACAATACCTTATTTACTTATGTCCACATTAAAGATAACATTCTATAAAAATATTAAAAGTGTTCTTGTTTTGGTAAAGCATCATTTCTTATCTTAGGTGGAAAAAAAGGGGGGGGGGTGAATTTAATGTCTGGACAGAATTTTTTTTTCTCACAACAAATCATAATTTTTTTTCCACAAAGACATTGATGATGATTATGAAGATGAGTGTTATGTTTGAGCTTTTTAATTTTGAACAGATATTGAGAATGTCATGAAATATGATGAATACCTAAAAAAATTATTCTTGAAGTAAACGTGTTAAACAAATAAATGAGTTTTTAATGGCGATGCGGAATATGTGGTGGCATTTTAGGTTTTTATTCGGTCAGACAAATTTTCTTTCGGACAGACAGTTTTTTAAAATTGTCTGACCGAATGTCAGACAAGTTGTCTTGGATTTTCGATGTGTCTGCATAGATCAATGGGATTAAAACCATAAATTTTACCGCGGCCCACCGATTCAGGTGAGAAACCCTGCTGATTTATGACCAAATGCTCCAAAGATACACCAAGATTTTTTCGGTGGATATCGGTGTATTTCAGTTTTACACCAAGAAATTCCACAGATTTTGGAGTGGGAGAATCCATCCTCTATGAGCTAACTGTATACCTCTTGATTTTAAAGAGTATTGTATAAGATATGCATAAAATTGTTCAAATTTTAATACAAAATACGGGCTGTACACAGTGAAGTACTGGTACACTTTAGAAATATTGAAAGCCCTGGTTTATGATTCATGTTCATCATTTTAAATGTGTTTCATCCCAGATTATGTCTAATCAACAATGTACATAACATTATAATTATTGATATTTTTTCCTTATTATGAAGTAATATATATATACAGCATCTGTTACAGTGTATTTTACAATCTTTTATTTACAATATCCAATGACGACCTGGGTCTATAATAATTTTAGGAGTGTGCATTCATCTCTGTACAAGAAATAGTATATGTTATTTCTGAATGATTGTTAAATTGGGGGGTAATTTATTATGGGGGGAGGGTTGTTTTTTTGTTTTGTTTTTTGTATTATTTTTTGTTTTTTTGGGGGTTATATAGGAGGTGAACACAAAGAAAAATGTAATGGGGGAATAAGTAATTTGTCTTTAGCTAACAAATGATAAAGTTGAATGATGATACAGGGACAGAAATTAACAGGGGCCCAGTCGCCCATGGTCCCTAGATTTTGGTCTGGGCTACTAAACTTTTACCTATAATTTAGTTAAACATTAGACATTTTTTTATCAAAAATCTTGTGTGGGCTACCAGCTTGAACTTCCCAATTGATAGTGACCAACTGGGTTGTTTAATTATTTTATTAACGCAGGAGTATGGAAAAGTTTGACAAATCTGACATGATCACGACTTGTCCAAAATGACACTATATATGTGTAGGCATCAGTTTGGTAGATGAACTGAATTAAGTAGTAGTTAACATCAAAATTATTGTGTTGTCGTCATGATTGTATGATAGTTGGATTTACAACTACCTATGCAATCAGTGCCTATCACCACTAACGTTATGAGTTTGAATTTCGCTGATGGCAAGATGTACATGTACTTGATACCACATTATGTGATAAGGTTTGTCAGTAACTTAGCGACAGATCAGTGGTTTTCTCTGGGTATGCCGGTTTCCTCCACCAATAAAACTGACCATCACGATATAATTGAAATGTTGTTGAAAGTGGCATTGAACACCATAACCCTAACCTAAATTGTTGTGATCAAAGATTCTTTCAATTACATTTTATTTATTAATTTCAGATTCCAGAGAGGGGAAAAAGAGGAAGTTTCGTCCCTTTGAAGCAGTGAGAAAGTTCTTTAAGAGTGGAAAGAAAGGGGCCAAATCAAAAGAGGATGTTAGGAGTGTGTCAGTGAAGTCACGTTCACTGCAGATGATCCCGGGGCAGGAGGATAGCGATGATGATGGAGGGTATGCAGGAATTTATGAAAATCAGTGTTGATTTAGTACCACTTGCCCATGCTCTTGATTTGTTCGCCATATCTCACTCAGAATATTAAAGAGGTCATATGATAGTTGGATTTACAACTACATATGCAATCAATGCTTATCACCTCTACATTGTGAGTTCGAATCCTGCAAAGAGGAGGCACACTCGATACAACATTATGTGATAAATTTTGTCAGTGATTTGCGACAAGTGGGTGGTTTTCTACAGTTTCTCCTATTTCCTCCACCAATAAAACTGACACCCACAATTCAACTGAAATATTCTTGAAAGTGGCGTTAAACAGCGTAACCCTAAACCCTGAATATTAATTGCACTTGCAATTAGAGTGCTACTGAGCAGGATTTTGTAAAAGGGAGATAATTTAGTGGTTATTTCCCTTGGAACATTGTTAGCTGTTCCCAATTCTGTATAGTTCTTATTGATATCAGCAAAATATGTATCTTTACAGTATGAAATCTATAATTGTATTATGTATGATGTTATCATTTTCATTATCCCGAAAAGAACGAGAGACTATAAACTTGGTAAAATAACATTGTTGCTCCTCTTCAGAGCATGCTGCATTGAGGAGTTAGAGCAAAGACTGATTGACTCAGAGTCATGATAATGTGTCAGAGTGGAGCAACATGTCTACATGTTTCAATGATCTGCCATTTTAATAATATGATGTGATGGTCTAGCATGAAGTAAGATATCATAATTTTCTCATGAAAAAAGTAACTTGTTTTCGAATGATGTAGCTGTAAAACTGCTCACTTGACAAATAACAAAAATGCCTCGCTCACACAAGATCATATTAGAAAAAGATAGGACTTATATAGAATTAAAAATCATGACATAATAGGGGCTGTCATTGTAGTTTGATTTACAACTACCTGTGCAATCTGTTTATCACCACTAAAGTTGTGAGTTCTGATCCCGTTCATGGCAAGGTGTACTCGATACAACAATATGCGATAAAGTTTTATCAGTGACTTGCGGCAAATCTGTAGTTTTCTCCAGGTATTCTGTTTTTTACCACCAATAAAACTGACTGCCACAATATATTGAAATATTGTTGACAGTGGTGTTAAACAACATAACAAATCATTGCTCTCTAGATGAGCAATACTGTTAAAACAATGGGGTTTTTTCAATTCCATTTTGTATTCTACAGGTTTAAAAAGAGACTAGGCAGTAGAAGTATTTCAGAGGACAGTGTCTTCCAACCAGATGTTAAAGAATCTAAAATGGAAGCCATCAGACAAACGGCCATCTCAATGGAAGGTCTCAACAAAGATTTTCAGGTTTGTTTTATATACAAAACATAAAGCAAGTAAAAAAAATATATATTGTGCATATTATAATACTATGCTATATAATACAATGCCAGGTAACAAAATAAACCTCTGAATTTTTCTGAGATTTTCAAAAGTGGGGGGTTTGGATTCTTAGATTGATCAATTGGGTTTGGATAAAACAATAGGTCTCTGGAGAGGGGGGGTGGGGGTTCAAGTATGACTTACTACCATATTTTCTTCAGAAGAAAAAAAAATTCTCCCCCTATGTTAAGTAAGTGCTAATTAAACTTTAAAATCTCCTTTGAGGGGGTGGGCTATGGTGTTTAATGTAATGTTCAACAATATTTCAGTTATATTGTGGCGGTTAAGATCTAATTTAAATAGGACATCCTAATGCACCATGATCTCAAATGAATGTGAGAATTAAAAATTGTTTATCATTTTAACATGCCGGTACATCATATAATATGCATGTTCTATACTTTTGTCTACATATCCTGGTTAGGGTCTAATTTCTCTACAAGTACACATGATATGTACTGATGTGTATCTAATATTACTGGATTACAATATAACTCTTGAACTTGATACACTTTTCATTGGATATTTCTGTTGTTCAAAATGATTAATTTTGGTTTATGTATTTTTTGGGGTTTTTTTTTTTTTTTTTGGTCTTGTATTGCTATATGACATATTTATAAATACCTTTGTATATGTGTAACAATATATTGTAATGTCACCTGTTTTCAACGGTTTGTTTCATTTGACAATAGCTCACGTTATTTTGATTGGTTCATATATCAGAGGTTATGGTATGATCTCAAGAAATCTGAGCTTGAAATGTTATCTTTAAAGGTCAGAGCTCCAGATAAGGTTTCTTAAATTGGGTTTTTAACTCACCTGTTTAGCATTTCCATTGGGTGATCTACTTTTTAACTGTTTTACTTCAAATTTTTCACCCACCAGAATAAGATTCAATTGGGTTTTGTACCCACCATGAATAAATTGAATTGGGTCTTTTACTCTCTGTACATGACATCCATTGCTTTTTTGTTGCAGGTATATCAGGCATTGAAAATGTATACATCCAGTTTTATTCTCCTGATGTACATTGTATTCTTTAAATATTGTTGCTGGTTACTGCATTGATTGTATGTTAGCCATTGGAGTATTATATTTTCATAGTTCACAAAAACTGAACATTCACAGTTTAAGACTTGGTCTGAACATTCATACCTGTATATATAGTGTGAATCCAGTTGCCTTAAAATCTTTCAAATCATGAACTCTTAAAGTTCTTAATGAAAAGATATGGGGAAGATATCGTCAATGATTTCTGTTGCAACAATTTTGCTATGATTTACAGCATTTTCAATCAGTGTATCTAAAATTTGTGTAACCATGGCTTTTGAATCTGTCTTTAAATAATTAGCGATAGAATAATTCGCCCGTAAAGGGGCTTTCTTCCTCCCTCGACGATTCATAATAATAGACTGAAACCGCTACAACATTAATTTCAAGGCAAACAAGACTAAATTCTAGCAGGTAACCAGAATTTATTTCGTTCGGCAAACCTCGGGAGATTTGTAATCTTACGAGTGTTGACGAGTGAAAGAGAAAGTAAAATGTCACGCAACAAAAATCATACGATATACTTAATTACGCAACTACATAAAAATGAATGATTGAAGTAAGCACTCATTAAACGAAGAATAGGGTTATATCTGGATGGAATTGGGTTCAACAACGCAAAGGAAATAGAAAAATTGGGTTTTTGTTAATTTTATTTGCGTAATCACGCAAAAACGCAGCTTATCTGGAGCTCTGAAGGTAACAGGCTGAAAAATGTACTTTTTCGTGATTCTTTTTTTTTTTGCCCTGAAAGCAGCTTTAATTAATTAGAAAACTCACTGGGGCAGTCCAATTTTGGTTTCATTTTCTACATTGTTAGTAATATTCTTGATATTGATATCATACCCTCTGTGTAACATGCACTTCATATTTTATTGATCTTGACCGTGGAAAACTGGTGACATAGTACACATGGCTTATGAATAAGCATGTCTTTTGTTTTAGGCCACCGTTTTGAAACGGAAAGAAAATTCTTTGTTTTCAAAAGTAAATCACAAATGACAATTTTTTACATGTAAATTATGATAAGCTTCCATTCTAGTATCTCTATTGAGAATATTAATATTTTGTGTAGTTTTTTTTTTTTTTTGGATAAAATAAATAATTATTTTTGTTTTAATTTGTGTGTTAGACCATCGAAAACCTGTGATGCCAGTATATGTGTACTTGTTTCTCAGTGGTATCCATTCTGTCAAATTTCTACAATTTTTGTCAATGAGTTATGTTTTAATGTTTAGATTTCGATTATGACGGCCATAATTTGATTTGATTGTTGTTTTTTTTATTTTTGTTTACCTGCAGGCCTAAAGGATTTTGACATCATTATAATTGTGATTTAGAACAGCAAAAATTGGCTGATTTTTTGACAGAGTGGAGATCACATACAGCACAATCAAATGTTTATGCATGTGCATGGGGAAGAATGATTGTATGCTATTAACACTTATTTTCAGAGTGAACTGGCCAGCAAATTAAAAAAGCGTTATTCTGCCTACTCCAGTGACGATGAGGCACTACCTCAAAGCCCCTCCCCTCCTATTACTACTGCTGATATTGTTATGGGTGGTAGTTTAAAGGTAAGTTAGAACCTTTTCCATGTTCTTTTCCTCTTTAGAAAGTCTAGGCACAAACCACCGTTTGAAGGAGTATTTCATTGTATTGATTTTACTTTTTTTGTTTAAAATGGCGATCATCCTTGAGAGGTAGTTATCAGTTATCAGAGTTCATTCTAGGATTTGGGTAAAGTTGGCCAGTAGCCCCACATCTTTAAAAAAAAAAAAAAAGTAGGCCATTAAGAATTACCAAAAAACACAATATAGACAGTGGTGGAAACACAGTCTCATAACAGGCTATTAACTTAAATTTGTGGCCATTCTGGCGGAACAATATTGTTCAAATGTGCCCGATACTTAAAAAATGTGTGAATCCCGCATTGGCACGGTCTAGAATGAACTCTGAGTTCTGAAGGTCAAAACATATGTTATTTGTTTTTATCAGAAGCATCATAATGTGTTTGACATCATACAGATAATTTTTAAGTACGAGTCAGTTCCTTTATACTGAAAATATTACACACATATATATAGCGAGATCAAAATGGATAATGTCCAAATTATTGATTATTGCAGTCAGAAAAATTGAAAATGATAATGAATTTGCTTATAAAATTGTCTTTTTCCAGGAAGTGCCATTTTCAATACAATGTTTTACATTTTAAACAAAAAAGCTGGACAAAAACTGTTAAATTAGCACAATGAAAAGGTCTTTTGTGATTTTATTAAATATTGCAGATCAAGAGTTATTTTCCTTATAATAAGAGTTATTTCCCTTTTCATAACAACATTTTGTAAATAAATTAAATCCTCTTGCTTTTGCTTTTGCTTTCTTTTCTTTACTTCTGTTCTATGTAATGTTGAAATATATCTATATATATTATGATATAATAATATCTATTTATCTACTAACAAACTAAGCTAGATCAAAATGGGGATTATAATTTATATGTTTTAAGTTCTGAGTTCTTTTTATTTTGTGAAGCAAACAAACTTATTTTCATAATTGCTTTTAGTACGTTTAACGTTTATGTATGCATTTACCCTTCCACCAAGATTTAATTTAACATATATATTTTCATTTTATGATCATAATAATGAGCTGTGATACTTGTAGCAATTTATTTTGATGAGTCCAGAAGACATTTCTGAAAATTTTGATTAATCCCACCACAGGGCTTTCATTTGAAGCCGGTTGCCGCCGAAATTGGACATCTACACTTCATTCTGCCGCCGGCTACTTTTTATGTATCAAGGATAAAAAATGCGTAATCCCATAATAATCTGGGTTTGTTGTATAAAAGAGCCCTTTTGGTCTCCAATTTGTCCATAATTTATTTTGATTAAAATTAAAGTGAAATGCCAGATCAAAACACTTTTATTGTATCATTTATCATTGAAAACTCTTTATTGTTCTTCAATGATATGATGAAGTTCAAGGACATTGACAAAATTAAAGTCGCAATCTCAGAAACGCTTTAATGAACGAAAATATCAATATTTGAAATATAAGAACAAGAATCACTCCGGACCGGACACGTAACAATTATATAAATTAACCATCACCCTAAATCTAACCTTAACCCTAAATAATATTAATGAATGGGAAAATGCTTTAAAAACACAAAACAAAACAACAACTTTAAGAAACAGATATAAAGAAACACGCATGACAAAACTGTCATTACAATTATTTTTGACGGCAAACTTTGATCGTACAAACGAACCTATTGTAGATATGAGAGTTTGGAAAGGACCCCGATTTGAAAATATTCTAAAATTGGACCGTGATTTGAGATAATGACGTCAGTGGACGTTGATTTGAGTCTATCATATACATGTATACAGTTAATTGGCTAATAAAAGAAAAGAATTATATTTTTTTTAAACATTATCTGTTCCATTATTGGATGATATAAAGTTAAAGTCACAGATTATTAATCTGTAAAGCAGAAAAGTCAAAATTTTGAATATTTCACATTATCAACACTGTTCAGACATTTGGAATGATGCAATGATTTATCTTTAGGTATTTGGCATGAAGCTTTTGTTTGTGTAAAATGAAACAGCAATAAAATTTGATATGATTATAATTAAATATCTGACAATAAGCTCAGAGGCTGAGAGCAATTTGAAATTGATGCAAAATTCCAAACAACTTTACATTTTGAAAGGAAGGAGGCTAAAGTAAAACAAAAAATAAATATATGAAAAATAAGAATTTTAGGAAGTTAAAATATGTGTCAGGAAATCCCCAGAATGCAGGATTTTGCACCATTTACCCTACAGCTTCTAGGGGCCTTGGCGGCCCACAGACCCCCGTCCTAAATTTTTCAGCCTCGCTTCGCTCGCCGTTCTCCACCTACTTTTTCAAAATAGCCTCTTACTTTTGAAAGTGTTGAAAGCCCTGCACCATTGTAAAAATCTGGAAATAGTGAGTCTGTGACTCATCTAGGTGAGTTTCAAGGATCACTTAATCAGGTTAATAGTGTCATATGATCATTTATGATGGAGGTTTGAATTGTTTTTAATTTTAATCTCAGACATTCTATTAAAATAGTTTGAGAAGAAATGGAGTTTATAACATTCAGATGTGGTTGGGAGTTTTTGTTTTTTTTGTTTGTTCACACATATTTGTAATTTTGTTTCTACTTTGGCATAATGACAACAGTGCTTGTAGAGTTACATTATGCATATTTAGTAATCTGTTTTTGAAAAGTAAGCCGTTTTTTTTATCACCATTCATGGTGTTTTTACATTGCCAATGGTCTTAACAAGTAACACGATAATATTTAGAAAAAAATACTATATATATAGTAGTGATACTTCTTGAAAGGAAAGTGTTACTTGTCAAAAGTCAGCTGTTATTTGTTGAAAGTATTGTGATGGAAAAAACAACCCGATGGTTTCATCACAATTTTGACATGAATGGCCATGGCCACTAGTATACTTCTCTATGTCGACAGATTTCCTCTATCTTTTACGTTTTTTTAGATAAACTTGGCCGAAAGAGGCAGAAAAGTGCCAATTTCCAAAATTTGAAAGTTTTTATTTTTGATCCAATTTTAATGCAGTTTTTGCAAAGCTGCATATGAATAATCAGGTGAGCAAGACAGACTCAAGTGAGCCTCTATTTGGTTTTTTGTGGTCTAAATTTAGTTTCCATTGGCCCAAAATTTTTTAATTTTTACATTGTTTTTTATTGAAATACACAGGTGAAGTTTGAATTGGTTTATTCCTTTATGGTTCCAGAGTTATATCCAATAATTTATCGAAATATACGAAATGTGTGGCTTCATGCTCTTTACTTCAGTTTCCCTTAGTCAAATGCTCTAAAAAAAATTAACCTTATGGTTTTGACAGCAATACACAGGTCTAGTGCAGCTCCTTAGAATTATTCATGAAATTGCAATTTTGTG
The DNA here is from genome assembly GCA_002080005.1 of Gigantidas platifrons. NCBI lineage: Eukaryota > Metazoa > Mollusca > Bivalvia > Mytilida > Modiolidae > Gigantidas > Gigantidas platifrons. The sequence continues at coordinate 87,711 of MJUT01013641.1, forward strand.
GTTATCATAGTCGAATCTTCAAGTTCAAGAGTGAGCATAACTCGTACCATAAAATGAGTGTAAAATTGTCACTATCCTGTAGTTGATTGTGGGACCGGGTGGCTCAATGAGCTAGGTCATTGTAGGGACCGGTTGGCTCAATGAGCTAGGTCGTGGTAGGGACCGGGTGGCTCAATGAGTTAGGTCGTTGGATCTAACAACTCATACAAGCCTATCACCAATACGGCATGGGTTCACGCCCAGCTTTATAAATTACAAAAAAGGGTGCACTCGACTCGCTGCCGCAAGTAAGTTTGCCAGTTGCTTGCCCATGGTTGCATACCTGTTAACCCTCCCGCATTTCGCGGGAGATTCCCGCTTTTGAGCTCGGCCTCCCGCGCGGGAGACTAAAAACCTCCGCTTTGAAATACTTCTCCCACATTATCTCCCGCGACCATAAATTTGATTAAAATCGAAAAGTTGGACGCCATTTTTGTTGTTTTTATCAGCTGGGTCATTAAAACGTTTGCGTGAATCAGCCGATTGTTACTCAGAATTCTCTCGGTTTTTACTAGAAACGCCGACAATGTAAGTTGTTTACAATATCGAATGGATAACTACACGAATCAAAGTTGTGGAAAAAGAAAATTTGAAGGCGAGTATAGTTCAATTACTTGCTTAAATACGAAAAAAACTTTTAAAAAAAAATACAGTTCAACTCTGTCACAATCAAGGAGACGTTGGAATTCAGGACCTAGCACCCCTTCTTCAAAGAAGAAGAAACATTATTACAAATTCTTGGAGGACTGGACAAAATTATACGATTGGGTGCAGCCTACTTTGAAGATCTTTAGGGAATGATATGGCATTTTGCAAACTTTGTTCTACAAATTTTAGTGTCAGCCATGGTGGTGTATATAATATTAAAAGACATTTGGGGATTATGTAACCAAAAACCCTGTTGAAAAACACCAAACAAACAACACAAAGTGCCTGATCATCCCAAATAGTAAGACAGCTCAATACAAAAACAGCTTCTTCGTGGACACCGTCATACATTGGAACCATCTACCAGACACAGTTGCATGCTCAAAGTCCCTTGAGGCATTCAAGACCGCCCTAGCGGACCAGAGCCAATAAATCCGGGCGCCTCTCTCTACCGTTGTATAAAAACCATTCCGGGATCTACAACGTACCCAATACAGATACAGATGCTGATGGAGATTCACACAAAAAAAGCAGTTGCTTCAACAAGGAAATCAACCAATCTTAAAAATGCAGACCCAGAGAGAATTTTTTCTATGTTAAAAAAAATCCAGACAGATACGAGATCTGAGTTGAACAATGACACACTTTGTTCTTTATTATGTGCAAAGCAAAATCAAAACTTGTTGTGTTATGAGTACGAACCAAGTGATTCTGTTCTAAGATCAGCAAAACAAGCTGTATTGTCCTACCAAAGTGGTTTGAAGTAATGTTGCTCAGCAACAACAATAAAAGTTGTACAGTAAATTTTGTTTGCTTTAATCTAAAAATTTTAGTGTGAAAAAGTTCGTCACGCAAAATCTCCCACATTAAATAGTTGGAATGTGGGAGATCTCCCACATACACAATCTCTGAGGTTAACAGGTATGTGGTTGGTGGTTCTTCCGGGTACTCCGGCTTCCTCCACCACTAAAACTGGTCGCCATGATATAGCTGAAATATTTTTGAAAGTGGCATTTAAACACCAAAAATCAATCAATCAATCTGAAGTTGAGTGGTACTCTTTAATATTACATCTGTCCATAAACTCTACATCTGGTCATTGCTTTATTATATTTCTACTTCTGAAGGTGTCATCTTCTTAAATAGTGTTAATACCGCTAGCTACATCAAGCTCTAATTACAAGTGTTATGTATCAAATCAATGTCCCTTGAAATTTAAACTTCAATTGTAATATTATGCTTTAGGTTTATCGTTCGATTTGTAATTTGAAGAATTTATATATATATATATACAGGTAAATTCTACTTGTAATTTAATACCCAAGAGGTTTATGAAATATACAAAACTATATTTTTTTGTTATTATAGATGGATATTAGTGCAGATGGCATTAGAATTTTCAAAAAGATTTAAATAGATAATTTCAATGGAGATTGACTTCATTCTATATTGTATCTTATCGTCTTTTATCAGATCTGACCTGGCGGTCATTAAACTTTTGCATGCAATTTTTGTTGTACTCATAGTAGAAAAAAATAGCCAATCAGAGCACTGCTTCAGACATATAAAGTGTTCTGATTGGATTATTTTGGAGAATGAGAATGAAACTCGTACTCAGAGGTTTTTATTACGGAAAGTCCTGATCTGTAAAGGAGTTGTTATCCATGTATTCATCCTAGATACAACATTGTATGATAAAGTTTGTCAGTTACTTGTGGCAAGTCTGTCGTTTTCTCATGGTACTCCGGTTTCCTCCACCAATAAAACTGGCCGCCACGATATAGCTGAAATATTGTTGAAAGTGGCGTTAACCACCATAATCCTAACACCCACTACCCTCTTTGAACCCAACTTGGGCGTAAATAGTCATTGAATAATAAATTGAAAATTTATTAAATGTAACCACCATTGGGAAAACTAGACCTTTCAAATCTTCAGAAAATGCCACATGCTGTGTTGTGTGTATTATAAAATTTCAGTCATAGCTGACGGAAACAACATAGCAGTTAAAAAAGTGTTAACAAACAGATTATTATCAGTATAAATATTGAATCAATTATTTAATAAAGGCAGATATATATGATCAGATGTAATATTATCAGCTTAATGCTGTATTAATATTGCCTAATACAATTAATTTGTATATGACCACACAATTTTTTTTAGGACAAATTATGATATATGGGTGTGGCACTGTTAATTTTTTTTCTCAAAATAATAATTTACTGTTCTATTTGACAGATCCTTCTGAAATTTCAAAACAATGATCCTTAGTTTGGATTAATTTTACGGGATTCTCGCCCTACCATAGTCCAAACTGCTTGGCAATTTGAAATGAAACTTGGTTAGGGTTATGGTGTTCATGTCTGGTTTTTTTTATATAGAATATATAAAATATATAGCAAGTCTACCATTTTTTTTTTAAACTTTGGGTCTCATGGTTAGACTCTGGTAAGGCGAAAATGATAAAGTGTATATGGAAGGCCTTAACATTTTTATGTTCTTATCCAATATCCAATATGGCCAAGATGCATATGGAAAATAGTGGTGATAGTTTTTGATTGGATAAAAGAAAAAAATCTAATGAGAAAACACTTGGGCAGTTAAACTGAATTTCTATAGGAATGATCAATTGATTGTCCTTAGTTAAATTTCCTGTTTTGTTCTAATCCAATAATATCCATTATGGCCATTGCAAGGAATATTAATTTCTGATTGGCTAAAGTGTAGACATTTATTCTCAAACATTACTAGGTCATTTGAACTGAAATTCATCCAGGGAAGATCAATTGATTTTCCTCAATCAAATTTCATATTTTATTCAGTTCCAATATGGCCATCACAAAGAATATATATATATAATTGTTTCTGATTGGCTGAAGTGTAAACAAAATCTTCTAAAAAATATTACTGGGTCATTTGAACTCAAATGCATCCAAGGAAGATCAATTTGATTTTCCTTAATCAAATTTCATATTTTGTGCTGATACAATATCCAATATGGCCATCACAAAGAATAATTGTTTCTGATTGACTGAAGTGTACCAGTAATCAAATTTTCTAAAAAAAAAAAAAATTACCAGGCCATTTCAACTGAACTTCATCTAGGGAAGATCAATTGATTGTTCTGATCCAATATCCAATATGTATGGCCATCACAAGGTCAACACAGTGCCCGGGTGGCTCAGTGAGTTAGGTAGATGGATGACCTAACAACTCATACAAGCCTATCACCAATACGGCGTTGTAAATTACAAAAAGGATGCACTCGACTCGCAGCCGCAAGTGATAAAGTTTACCAGTTGCTTGCCCATGGTCAGTGGTTCTCTCCGAGTACTCTGGCTTCTTCCACCACTAAAACTGGTCGCCATGATATAGCTGAAAGTGGCGTTAAAACACCTAAAATCAAACTAAATCAAAGTCTAGCCAAGTCTTACTAGGCAATTTGAACTGAAATCAGTTTAGGGAGGATCTATTTATTGTCCATATCGTAAGCTGAGGAAAACAAAAGTTCTCATTGAATGAAAATTTCTATTTTAATTTGCAGTGCTTTCTTTCAAACATTCAAATATGGGATATTATCTAATTAACAGATTACAGACTGCATTGAGCCTCTTGTTATTATGTACTATTGTGAATTGAATGATACATATTTGATATACTGTATAAACATGACATACACTCTCTAAAAAGGATATTTCTCAGGTGTCACAAAGAAAAGTGGAAAATATGTTGCTATGGTAACTCCAATGCTGAGCAATGTCAAAATATTGATCTTTTTTTCTGACTGAATAATACGTGTATTACCTATGCTGTGAATTATATGTCAAGTCTATATGCCAGGAAAACAAAGAGCTATTGAAAATTTGAATTTCTATAGTAAATGTAAGTTGATATATGTATATCATTGTCTAATTAATTAACTAAGATAATTATAATTATTTAATGTTGAATTATAAATTGATCATAATATGTATACACTGTTTTTTTAAACCATTCCAAATGAAGATATTCAAATTTAGGCATATACCATCTCTACATGTCCATTTTGTATTTTGTTGTTTGTATTTATTACCATGATGTTATCTTTGATGACTTAAGTGATCATATGACTTTTAAAAATCTTTAAGTGATCATATGACTTTTAAAAATCTTTATTAAAAGTGATCATATGACTTTTAAAAATCTTTAAGGGATCATATGACTTTTAAAAATCTTTAAGTGATCATATGACTTTTAAATTTTTAAGTGATCATATGATTTAAAAAAATACTTAAAGGGGAATGTGCGGTAGTGCCTACCGACAAAATAGAGGGCGGAGCTTATAAAAAATTCCCATTGATATGAACAGTATATTTATGAAACTGTATGTCACATGACCAACGTGACCTAAAGGTCACATACCTCAGAAATTTGAATTTTCAAAGTGATTTTTGTAGTTTTTAGACTGATGAAGAATATTAATTGTTAATGCGACTGAAAGTTTGGGAGGGAGGAACACTAGTAACCATGCCTGTCAAATATTTTGCTCCAAAAGTAACTGTGAAACTGTGTATCATTGATTTTTTTTCCCTTTTTTTCCGTCGCCAAAATAATTAAGAATCTGAAGGTTTGCTCCACCCACAGCTATTTATACCCATTGTCCCGGTTTAAGTGATCATATTGACTTTTAGAAAACCCTTAAGTGATCAAATGATTTAAAAAATGCTCAAGTGATCATATGACTTTTAAAAGATCCTTAAGTGATCATATGACTTTTAAAAAATATTTGAGTGACTTAGTATATGATCAGTTGAAAAAAATCCTTAAGTGATCATATGACTTTAAAAAAAATCCTTAAGTCATATACATGTATGACTAAAAAATCCTTAAGATCACTTTAAAAAGTTCTTTCGATGATGAAGATGGATATGGAAGAGGGGTCGTCGTGATCGTATGGTAGTTGGATTTACAACTACCTATACAATCAGTGCCTATCACCACTAAAGTTGTGAGTTTGAATCCTGCTCATGGCGAGTTGTTTGGCGATGTTGAAGACGGATATTTGTTTATTGAATGGAAGAAGAGGCAGAAAACAAATTGTGGAATTGGGATTTAGAGTGAAACAATCAACTTTATATCTTTTGGGAAATCATATTCTAATTTGGAAAGTTTTTATAATTGGAGCTTTTAAACTGTTAATTTGGAAGCCCAAGGACTTTAAATAATATTTAAAATTTCAGAAATTTTTGATGGATATTAAACTGTTATATATCACAACAGTTGTTAAATTTGTTCAAATCCTAGTTACCGGTAATTTATAAAATAAGTAAAAAAAAGAGTATTAAAATTACATGTCCAACCTTTTGAACTACCAGTACATGTTTTTCTGTGTTCTCTTACAAATTGATAGAATACAAGATAATTTCCAATCATGTTTTACATGCAAGTTGTAAAATTTAGATTGGTTTTTATTCAGTTTATTTTTGGGAATTAGCTGTCTGCCGCCTTTTGAGTATATTAGTTTTTGGGCAAAAATTGTGAAATGTTTTTATATTATTTGTTGAAACTTTTAATATTTAACAAATAAAAAAGTAGTTACAGTATTTAAGTTTTGAAAAAAACCCATATGTGGTAAAAACATTTTAATGAAAATATGGCCTTACAAGAGGGATGACAGCCTTTCTTTGGGAGACAGTTTGGTTGTATTTTACTATCTCAGTACTAGTAATTCTGAAATCTGGCCTGATAAAAGGGGTGACCATTAGTGAGAGTGACCTTATATAAAAGGGGTCAGGGGCCCGGGTGGCTCATTGAGTTAGGTCGTTGGATCTAACAGCTCATACAAGCCTATCACCAATACGGCGTGGGTTCGCGCCCAGCTTTGTAAAATACAAAAAAGGGTGCACTCGACTCACAGCCGCAAGTGATAAAGTTTACCAGTTGCCTGTCTAGGGTAGGTGGTTCTCTCCTGGTACTCCGGCTTCCTCCACCACTAAAACTGGTCGCCATGATATAGCTGAAATACTGCTGAAAGTGGCGTTAAAACACCAAAAATCACAATCAAATAAAAGGGGTCTACCCTCTCTTGGGGAGACAATTTGATAGCATTTTACAATCTCAGTACATCTGAAATCTGGCCTAATAAGAAGGAGGACCTTTATTAAGAGTGACCTTATTGAGGGGTCTACCGTATGCACAAATTGAACCCGCTTCCAACCCCCCCCCCCCAATAGAAAATACATAAGAGAGTTTTTTGTCACCTTTTTCCCAACGTTAGCGTATTGGTCTTCATTAACCCTAGTTGGAACATAACATGTTAATTAAATATATCCACCTGTAATGGTCATTTATCTCCTGTATGGTAGATACATATGACAGCTATATGGACACATTATTGAATGTAATTACCTATATTGGGGATGTAACATATAATTATTGTTGTATATACACTTATGAGGATAAGTAATTGGTCATGATTTAACAGCATTCACGATAATATTATACCTGATCAACGAAATTGATTTGTTTGATTTATTTACCTGGAGGAAACAGCTGAGTTTATTATACCTGTCGCTGTAGATATTGTAGGTAAGATATCATTACACATTATATACATATATATTATCAAAATCAAATAGAAAATGGTTGTGTAAGAGAGATTAAACCTGTATGCGATTTTTCTAGTAGTGGATGTTTATATTTTGGTGATTGGATTTGAAATCGGAAATAACATATTGTGAAACCTTTTTATCTCAAACTCTGATAAGTCATATCTTTTGGATAACTTGAAGGAAGATTTTGTGGTCAGTTCGTAGTATATTTTTGTTGTTAGTTGATTTTATTTTGAATATTTTCAATTATACTGTTTCGAAGTAAAATCATCATTTCCCGGGCGACATCTTCAACAATACAATGTTCGACTGTATCTTTAAATGACGCTTTTAAAATTATAAAAAATACTACCGGTAGTTAGTAATATGATGATGTACCTTTTAACTACTTGTTTAAAATTGAATTAGTCATAATTTGTTTTGGAAAAAGACGTGTTGGTTGTTGGTTGAAATTCTACTGCAAGATATGTGACAATAGATACATCGGAATATTAATCATACGTGGATTATTGTATTGCAGTTAATATATACAGTATATATTTTTTTTCTAGGCAAAGGTATATTTCTATTCTGTTATTATTTTGATTTAAACGAGCTTGATCTAGAATTAATAAGTAAACTTAAAATACAATTTACTGGATAAGGGAATATCTGATCGCATTTAAAAAGTTATTAAACCAAGTTTTTGTTGTCACTAGTTATTTAAAAAAAAAAATTTCATTGAGCGGTTGTCCTGCTCTTATAAGGACACTCTCACTAAAGGCCTCCCTTATTATCAGGCCAGATTTCATTTACGTGTATGTTGAAATATGCATCTCTCTAGAATCTAAATTTTGTAGCACTAGTAATAATGCTTTCAAGATTTTCTCAAATCCAGTGATTTTGTTTTGTTTTTGTTTACTTTGGCAATATGTATATAAAACATCAATCTTAAATTCCAACCAGTGACAAACTGCACTCAGTACAGTTGTATCAGAGACTTGTAGCAGGTCAATGGTTTTCTGGTTTCCTGGTTTCGACCTACAAGACTGCCATAACATAGCTGATATATTGTTAAAAGTAGCTTCTCTCAAACACCCATAACCCTAACTCTTATCCACACGTAGGGTTAGGGTTATAATGTTTGTATACCCCCGCTCCACCAGAAGGGGGGTATACTGTTTTACATCTGTCCTTCCATCCTTCCCAAGATATTTTTCATTGCATTTTTCTCAGCAATTATTGATGGAAGAAATCTGATATTTGGTCACAAGCTTCATATAGGTATGCCATATTGTGGGAAGCGTTTTTGGACCCGTCAGATTCCTACTTCCTGTTTATCGACTTAGTTGGTTTTTATACACATTGAACATATATGTGGGGGTATCATAAGTGAGCATTAGCTGACAGTTCATCTTGTTACAGCCATGACTTTCAACAATACTTGTGGCGGTCAGTTTTATTAGTGGAGGAAAACGGAGTACCTGAAGAAAACCACTGACCTACCACAAGTCACTGACAAACTTTATCTCATAATGTTGTATCAAGTACACCTCGCCATGAACAGGATTCGAACTCACAAATTTAGTGGTGATAGCTGCTTGCATAGATAGTTGTAAATCCAACTACCATACGATCACAACCATGACAGACCCCTATCCACAAGCTAAAGTAGATCTATAATATTAGATGTACCCGTGTATATATGAACATGGAATTTCAGGGTTAAAGTTCACAACCCCGGGGCCATAATTGACTGCACGCTAGTACATGTACGCTACATGTAGTAATTAACATGACTATTGCCCTGCAATATCATCCTACACAAACAATTATTACAAATAAATCATTAATTGACATTGAACATTTTTCTTCACTACCTTTTGAGTGTTGTACATGTCTGTAGATGGGTTAAAAAAAGGATGTTTACCATGTGTGGTCGATTGACCTCATTAGGACAAGTAAACAAAAAGTATTAAACTAGTGGTGAAGAGAAGACTTTGAACCACGTTTTCTTTGTTCAACTTGTACATAGATGGTATGATTGCTGAACCAGTAAGTCTACTTTGTTACTTATTGTTATCATATGGTACATATACATGTACCTTAGATTATAAATTCAAATCATAAATTATTATACATTTTCAAATTCTCCTAAGTTAAAAGTTTGTACACTAATTATAATGTAAATTAATTATTTATTCTTATTATTATTTATTGAGGGAGAGCACGTCAGTCCTCGAAATGAAAATTTTGAAATTTGAATTGACTGGTCTGAATCCAACTCTTGAATTTATTTATATACAGTCATTGTATTTATTTTCCGTCTCTCACAAACCTGGTAATTTAATTCCTCTGATGTTTATATCCATAATTGATATTAAATCTACATTGTATTAGAAGTATCAATTATGATTTTATTTATCCTCAGATCAGGGATGATTTTTTTCAGTTATTTAACTGATTTCAGCTATTTTCCTCTGAAAATTGTTTTCTGAAAGTTGCTGGACACGGTCAGAACAGGTCAAAAATGGAAACTTTGAAAGGGGATGTAGATGGTTACAGTTATTTTTCATTGATTTCAGTTATTTTATTTTCAAACCAGGATCATCCCTGTCAGATAAAATGATTGGACCTTTACGGTCTTGAACCGAAAGATTCTACATATATTCAGGCTCACCGAGAGGGTGGGGTGGGTCTGTCGGGGCTGTGCCCCGGGCCCATGAGTTACAATTAAGGGTCCAGACAAATAAACAGGTAGAAAGCTGTTTTCTAAATCACATCACAAATCATCAATTCATTTTTGTTGTACTGATTCCTTGCTTATGACACACCGTGGTGGACTTGGTTTGAGTATCATTATTTTGAGAATTGGAGGAGGGCGGGGGGCCAAGTTTCCTTTTGCCCTGGGGCCCAAAAATTCTCTTGGCGGCCCTGCCTATATTATATCTACCTGCTAGCAGAGATATTACTATACTGCATTTGTACTGTCCATGGTTACATTTATTTTGTATTGAATTACAAAATGTATATTTCTGTTTGACCGCTCAAAATCTAGATACAGTGGAACCTGTCTAATATGACACACGAAGTCTAGTGTTTGACAAATATATGAAAGGAAACTTTAAAACAATGATGTTCGACAAATATATGAAAGGAAACTTTAAAACAATGATGTTCAACAAAACAAACAACTACCTCTCACGTCAACAAAAAAGACCATGAAATATATATGTCCTTTGGAAGTCCAGGTTCTGGTTTTGGACAGCGGGGTCAAACTGCTTAATGGGATCCATATTGTCTCCCTCTTGATATTTGGAACTTCAAGGACAATTATACAGATATAAACAAACAATAAATAAACCTGCAAAGATTTGCTTCCACTGAGAAAGACCACAAAGGCATAGTATGTATTATTATGGTTGGTTATATGGTATCTAGAGTAATTAAATCCCTAAATATATGTTTTTTGTGGGTTTGATGGTATTCTATTTTTGGTACCTTGTGGTTGGACGTTGTGTCGTATCAGACCATCAGTATACCATTAAATAAATCAAGTGAAAAATAGAAATCGTTGAGTTTATCATAGCCTTGACAATTGGTACACCATAAATGTCATGTTCGGTTTTTATTTTTACTTGATGACAAGAAATAAAAAAAAAATATGTGACCGTTCTTGATATCTATATGACTACTGTACAATATGTTTTTAACAATGTCTGGACGTATTCACCTTTGACCTTTGACTCTGGGCCGTCATGGTTGTGATCGTATGCATATGGTAGTTGGATTTACCTATGCAATCAGTGCCTATCACCACTAAAGTTGTGAATTTGAACCCCGTTCATGGCGAGGTATACTCGATACAGCATTATGTGATAAAGTTTGTCAATGACTTGCGACAAGTCAGTGGTTTTATCTGGGCACTCCGGTTTCCTCCACCAATAAAACTGACCGCCACGATATAACTCAAAAATTGTTGAAAGTGGCATTAAACACCATAAACCAAACCTTTTGACTCTAAACTGTTCTAAATTTACTATTTTGTTCCTTTGACCATTTCATTATATTTTCAAGCATCTTAGCAAAATATAGGTTCTGATCTTACCAGAGCATTGTTTGAAACAATTAAGGGACTCAATTTGAAAATGACCAGTATTTCAGAGTTCGTTAACAATAAGCTTGAAACACAGAATACAGATAATAGATCACACCAATAGGTATTGGTGGTCGTATGAACCCACCCTAAAAACCAAGGACCATTAAAGTGGAGAAGTTGGTTTAATTATGACAATTATAATTGACATTTCAGTTGACCTTGAACTATGACAGTTATAATTGGGATTTCAGTTGACCTTGAACTATGACAATTATAATTGAGATTTCAGTTGACCTTGAACTATAGCAATTATAATTGAGATTTCAGTTGACCTTGAACTATGACAATTATAATTGAGATTTCAGTTGACCTTGAACTATGACAATTATAATTGAGATTTCAGTTGACCTTGAACTATGACAATTAAAATTGAGATTTCTGTTGACCTTGAACTATGACAATTGAAATTGAGATTTCAGTTTACCTTGAACTATGACAGTTATAATTGGGATTTCAGTTTACCTTGAACTATGACAATTAAAATTGAGATTTCAGTTGACCTTGAACTATGACAATTAAAATTGAGATTTCAGTTTACCTTGAACTATGACAGTTATAATACTATGACAATTAAAATTGAGATTTCAGTTGAACTATGAACTATTACAATTAAAATTGAGATTTCAGTTGAACTATGACCCTGACCACAATACCATCTTGTATCGCAAGTTTATTCGAATCCTGCCATGTAAAATCCTTGCTTAACAGACCTACAGTACTGATTAATGATTCATGTCAGAGTTTGAGAGAAATAAAAATTGTAGATCTAAAATTAAACTCCATCATTAAACTGGAACATAACAAGAATTGATTTCAGGGATAAATTTGTTAAGTTTTATCTGAGAAGATTTGTGTTATCAGATTTAGTAGATCTGGCATCTCATGTTAAATCTGCTAGCTTACAAGTTTTCTTGTTGATTAAACAAACTTTGAGCTTCTTGTATCAGATATTTTTAATGATATAAAAGTATAATTAGTGTATCTGAGAAAATCTGATATTTTCCTTTTAATGAACTGGTTTTTGACCCCTGTGATGTAGTGGTTAGTGGTTAATATTGTATTTCTCCAGGAATTTTCTCTTCAGAAATATTGTTTTTAGAACTATTTGATATTTTAGATGTCAATAAAATTGCTAATTTATTAGATTTTGGAATATTGATAGTTTTTTTTACCATTTGTCCAATGCACAAATTTCGGAATACATTTGTATGGGTTAAATTGGTGGCTTTATAGCCATGAATTTTGTAAGTATTAATTTTGACTACTTTTTGTATAAAATCATACATTTGTTTGTGATCTCTATAAAATTGAAATCATCGATAAAAGAAAAAAAAATATATATACAGTGTACATAATCTTTGCAGTCTTGTACATTTCTTTATTAAAAGAAAATTGGCTTGTTTTCAAAATATAAGCTTTAATATTTCATGAATTGGAGAAAATTCAAGTGCTGAAATATATAATTCTTGTTGAAAAGGTGAAATTGGATTTTTGAAATTTGCAAATAACAGAAATGTCAAAACAAAATCAATTTCGATTTCGGAAAAAGATGTCGGAATTTATCAAGTAAGCAAATAGAATTACCAGTTGCGATGTAAAATGTTATTATAGGTACAAATGTAATAGTTGAAGCATATTAAATTGTATTAAATAGATTTAAAATATACATATGTCTTCTTCCATTTGCAAAAGCCAGTAGACTGAAAAAATAAATTTCATGCTGAGATGAGATATGTAAACAATTATTGTCATAAATTATGTAGTTGTTGTTGGTATACATGTATGTTACATTCTCTACGTCATTTATTAAAATTTCGAAATACACTGACGGTATTTGTAAGACATGCTTGACCTATACACCAAGTAGCGTCGAAACCACAAAGATTCCAAGATGTAGCACTGTTTATCGGCTAAAGCAAGAGTACCACGCAACTACAGGCTAGGGTCTGTTTGACACTCATTTTAGGGTATAAGTTATCCTCACTGTTGAAGACCCTACTGAGACTGAAATGCTAAGAACAGCAATAAAAGTGATGTTCCTTTATCAGTTGATTTGTGTCTCGCACAAATAGAGGTCATAATTATCCAGAAAATCAAAGTCATTAAGCTTTAAGTGGGCAGTGTGATAATAAAAAAAAAAAACAGGTGGCAGTGTAATAATTCAAAACAGGTCAAAATTTTCAAGACACTTAAGATTTTGCCAGCTGCATTTTCATTGGCTGATCATGAGTTAATCTGGAAATAGCATGATAATAAAAGGGGGGAAGGGTAATTGTATCATAACAGCTAATTTTAATCAGATTGTGAAATATGACATCATATCAGAATATGATTTCATTTAAATATGTAAACATATTTATTGGATTAGATTTAAAAGATTAATATTGTTAGACTTCTGTACACTGTATTTAAAAGATATATATTTTTGCCATTATAAACAATTTATAGAGATTTTTCCAGTTGGACCTTATAGACTAGAAAATACATGTGTGTGTTTCTTGTAGTTTTGAAAATACATGTGTATGTTTAGTAATTAAGAGATTTTTCTAGTTAGACCTTATAGTCTAGTAAAAATACATGTGTGTGTTTTTTTAATTAGAGATTTTTCCAGTTAGAACTTATGGTCTAGAAAATACATGTGACATGTATGTGATTTCTAATTGTCGTCTGTACTGACTTTATTTAATGTCACATAAAAATCCAATAAAAGATGTCCATTTGTGGTCACTGGTCATTTGGGTATAAACTTAATTTCTCGTAAAAGTTAATACACGGTACTGATTGATAGTAATCAATCGGTCAACCAGATTACTGTGTCTGGTACCGTCTTCATGTGACAATGACCTGTAAGGTAATCTCGGGGTATCACACCAGTAATATAGGTAAATAGTTTATCGTAATATATTATACCTACAAAGTTGTTGTCATTCGTACATTTTTGACTCGATGGTACTATTGTATTATATTAGACATTTTAACAATATACCGTACCTAGGACGGAAAAATGTTTTATAAACGTGAGTGATTGTATTTTGATGTTTTCAAAAGTAGATCGGAATAGAATTTAACAAAAGGAAGATAAAAACTTGGTTTTTTTTCCAGTAAGTAAATATTTATTGTGTATTTTGAAGTTTTTAAAAATAGATTGGAATAGAATTTAAACAAAGGGAAGATAAAAAAAAACTTTCATTTTTTATACAGTAAGTAAATATTTATTGTGTATTTTGAGGTTTTTGAAAATAGATCGGAAAAGAATTAAACAAAGGGAAGATAAAAACTGTTGTATTTTTTTTAAAGTAAGTAAATAATTTTCTGTGTTTCAAATGGTTATATGATATACATGTAGATTAGATCATATTTTATCTTGTTTTTAAGTCCAATATTCAATAAGGTTCATTCGTGAGGTATTTAGATGATAGCTTATTTATATTGTGGTTTTCTTAAATCAGAAATATGTGAGATTTTCGAGGAAAAATGATTTGTCATTGTTATTGAAAGGTTGTGGAAAACAAACATTAGAAAGTTTAATTTTTTGATTAAACAGATTTTTAAAAATTCTTTCAGGTACAAAGTCGTAAAGTCGTTAAATCAAAATATTTTGATGATTACATTTACATAGAAGAATTCCTTCTAACTTTTAAAATCATGTTTAAATACAACTTTATAAGTAGTTTGATTTCAAAATTTATCAATAATAGATTAACAGAAACAGTTATATACAGTGAAACACATCTTCACTGAACTTTTCATCAATTTAAAAAAATAAAATGAAACTGGATAAATTAAACTTTATTTTCTGGTTCTGATTTTTAGGGTTTGGGTTATGGTATTTAATGCCACTTTCAACAATATTTCAGTTATATTGTGGTGGTCAGTTTTATTGGTGGAGGAAACCGGAGTACCCAGAGAAAACCACTTGTCGCCAGTCACAGACAAACGTTATCACATAAAATTGTATCAAGTACACCTGGCCATGAGCGGGATTCAAACTCACAACTTTAGTGGTAATAAGTACTGATTGCACAGGTAGTTGTAAATCCAACTACCATGCCATCACGACCACAATGGCCCCGACTGTTAAAATTTGTATTTCGTCACTGAACACGCCGCATAAAAGAGTAAGAGTAAAGACTGGTTGGCTCAGAATCAGGACAATGTGTGGCGTGACAAGTATACCACAGACTGTTGTTTTAGTGAGCTAGCACCATAAAAATGCCAGCTAACCGATGTTGGTTTAGAACAAAGTGGACCTCATCATCATCTTATTGAAATTTAACTTGTTCTTGCCATAATATAACTGAAAAATTGCTCACTTAGCTCTAAACAACAGTCACTCACTCACTTTTTAACCACTTAGTGAATCTAGACCTGCCCAAAAGATTGATCCACTTTCAATTTTTTACTTGAAAGCAATGTCAGAAAATTTTAGTCAAAATATATCATTTTTAGCTTAAGGGGGTGGTGTATTGTTGGGCAGTTTCCTTTAAAATATACCAGTTCAGTCCTCACAAGGAGCACCGGTCCTCCGGCCCAAGACCAGTCAAACTTTGTTCAGACCAGTAAAGTTTTCTGTTTTTATTTAGAATTATATAAAAATTAATTCAATAATATGCTTCGGATCAGTAAATTCAAATGTTTAATTTTGAGAGGACTGTGCCATGAGGAACAATTACCCTAATGTGTCCACTGTCTATAATTGAAATATCAAACATAAAATGGTACAATGAACAATTTAATGTCATCTCATAGGACAACACATCAAGATAACATCAGATAAAATAAATAAGATAAAATGTATGGGGTCTTAATTTATAGTGTTTTCATGACCTGTAATCTTGTTGACTTGGTTTTTAAAAATTGAAAATAAATAGCTGGGGTAATGTGATAATAACAAGGAACCAGATCAAAGGACGATATACGACCCTTTGTAGATTACTCATAATTAAAGAATATTGAGATTTTTATCACTGTTTGAAGTACCGTTAGATGGAAATTCAAACACATTTCACTATTTTTACACTCTAGAGCAATGCACTTCTGACGTTTTGTTTTGGATTA
>MJUT01013641.1:117519-135878 GCA_002080005.1 Gigantidas platifrons
TAATATGTGGAAATTATTTTAGTGTAAAGCATCTTATCAATAAAAGGAGGTGCGGAAAATTGCCTAAGTAAGACCTTTTAGCCTGCCAATTACATTCTGACATTCTGATAATGATCTTCATCTGGAATCAAAAACACTATGCTTAAATTTATGTATTATGGCCTGAAAGCTCTTACTTAGAGGGAAGAAGGTGGCCATTTTTTTTGGTTTATTGTATGGTTTTATCACTTTTCGTATAAAAAAAATTCCTGATAATCTCCTGATTTCCTAATTGATTTAAGCCAAAAAGTGCTTGACAGACTGGATACATTAATCTGTCGAATGAATGTACATTGAATACAAAAAATCTTTTTGCTTATGTTTGTCACCTTTTCCTGCATTCCAAAACCATGACATCATGAAAAGGCCATTTTCGTTAATTTCGCAGAAAACTTGCATAATGTTAGATAACAAACATTATCAGAACTGTCTTGTTTTAGAACAGCCATACATGTACATTTCAGTTTTACATTTTTTTCCAATGCTTTTCGTGGTGACGAATATTATTGATATTGGCTTGCCTTTTATTTTTTATTTTGTGCAATTATTGTGAGAATTATGTTAAATTTATTTTTTTTACACTAATTTACCAAAAATCTGCTTTATACATGAATTTGAAATTTATTTAATACCAATAACCATATCTAACCTTGACCTTTGACCTGATGTGAATTAGTGAATTTTTCTAATGCTTTAAGACATGTTTCATATTCTAACACATTTTGTGAATAATTTTCATATTTTGTGCTTTTAATCTGCTTTTTTGAGTTTTATAAATAGATGCAAACTTATCATAGTAATTTGCCATTTCAGAAACTAATGAATTGTGGGTAATTTTAATAGTTTTGTCAGTCATATTGTTTAATTCCCATAATACACTAGTTCCTGAAATGATTTATTCGAAAATTTCATGGAATGCCATTAGAGATTTTATTTACATGTGAAATCAACTTACAAATCAGCTTTTGTTACTTACAAACAAAATAGTCATACCTTTTTAGCTCAGTAAAAAGCTGTCTCCTTTAAATTTATTGCTCTAATATCTTTATAAAATTGTTTGTCAACATTGATAAAAAGGTAACCTTAGCCTTTGATGTTGACAGTGTTCAAATAACATAGAATATTTCAAAATACAAAACAGTATTTAAATACAATTTCGTTGAATATTTCAAAATACAAAACAGTATTTAAACACAATTTCATAGAATATTTGTAGTTGTAACAATTCAGTTCTTCTTTCAAAAAATGTTTTGTAGTTGAAATCATTAGTTTAAAAGTCCCTTAATTTTTGTGTCTCAATCATTTAGTTGGAGATGGTACACCACATTTGAAATATCTGCAGATCCTAGCTTCCTAACGTTACTTTTAGCATCAATTTAAATGTGTTACAAGTAATATTTTGTAGAAGATTTGATAATTTATAACATTATTTCCACGATACCTGTGCATTTTATTTATACTAGTGATAATGTATGTCAAGACCTTCAAATCTGACCTATAACTTTCAATATCAGAATCAATTCATCGATTCGGACAATATGACTGGGTGAGATAAAAAGGAAAATATTTAAATTGCCAATAAATAAATATATGTATTTACGTTAAAGTATCTTTTTTTTGTTGTTAAAATGTTTAAGTTGTGAACTTTACTGATGTGCAATTATAACACAGATTTGTTTTATATATTTAAGATATATATTCATTTATTACATCTATGAATGTACAGGAATGTATCATATATATATATATGTATTTATTTTACTAATATTATTTTGTAATTATGTTAATTATACCAGTAATATAAATAGCTGGAATTCAACAAGTAGTAGATAGGTTTAACATAAATTAAACTGTATAGTATCATGATCTTAAATTTAGCATTCATTATTTAATGGGCAGAAATGCCAAGACTAGTCTTTACAATCCGAAATATTGATCCGATCCCTAACTGGGAAGTGTCTGACATTGTTTAAATATCTCAAGAACTTTAAATGCTTGATTTCACTTGGTTGTACATGTAGTATGTAGTATGTAGTATCTCTTTGATTGACAGCTGAAAAAGTTAACAGTTAATTTAAAAAAAAAGGAAAGATTCTTAATGTTGTTCAAATTTGAATAAGTTGCCGATTAATTTTTGAAAAGAGAGATTCTTAGTAGAGTTTAAAATAAAAATACTTCTGAGAAGGTTTTGGTTGTGTTTATATTGATACTTTTTTTTAACACCAATCTATGGTTGTGTTTATATTGATACTTTTTTTTAACACCAATCTAGTTGTAAATTTCTACTCCGAAGCCACTAAAAATATATTTATGCCCCTACCACTAGGCATTGGGGGGCATTCAGTTTTACCCATGTCCATCCATCCCTCATTTGGTTTCTGCTCAATAACTTAAGTTCCCCTTTAGAAAACCATTTAAAATTTATACACAAGGTGAGGGGCCATTAAAGATAGGCCAAGTACGATTTCGGACTTTACCACTTTTTCCGTTCTTGAGTTATGCCCCTGTTTATGTTAAGCTGGAAGCGATTTTCCATTCTTGAACAGAACTATGCCCTTGTTTATGTTTAGCTGGAAGCAATTTTCCATTCTTGAATTATGCCCCTGTTTATGTTTAGCTGGAAGCAATTTTCCATTCTTGAACTATGCCCCTGTTTATGTTTAGTTGGAAGTGATTTTCCATTCTTGAACTATGCCCCTGTTTATGTTCAGCTGGAAGCGATTTTCCGTTTAGTTGGAAGTGAGGACATGCGTTTCCTATGGACACATTCTGTCATTGTTAATATAATTCTTGTTGGATCAGAATGTAATTGATGTTCATATTTTATCTGGTTGTGTACTAGTTTAAGCATTACTATTTGCTTCTGCTTTTTAACTGTGGCTCATTATCTGCTGTGGACTGTGTGTGGGGTTTTTTTCTTCTGCAAATTCCTGACTCTTAGTGAGGATCTAGGTTTCTATATATTTTGGTTAATTCTTAATGGTTGCAGAGTTATGTCCCTTGATTAATTGAAAAATAGCAGAATCATCATAGGAGTTATGCCCCCTTGATTAATTGAAAAATGGCAAAATCATCATAGTCAGGGATCCCCCCAACCCTATAAATAGGTTATAATCCTTGTCAGGAATACCCTCTAAGGTTATAAATAACTTTACTCAATGTCTCTGTTAAAGTAGAGCCAACAAGATTCTTTCATCGTCTGTTTCTTTCTTACCTTATTGTTATAATAACAAGTATACTTTTCGTACTGAAATTGATACTTTTTAAGTTTTTTTCTTTAGATTTCTGTGATATTTTGCCTTTTGTTTTGTGACTTTGAACTTGTGGCAGTCACCCCCTTGTAAATATCTTTTATTTCATCTGTGATTTTTTATTATATTATGTTATGTATACAAGCTACTGTAATGATTGGTT
The DNA here is from genome assembly GCA_002080005.1 of Gigantidas platifrons. Classification (NCBI taxonomy): domain Eukaryota; kingdom Metazoa; phylum Mollusca; class Bivalvia; order Mytilida; family Modiolidae; genus Gigantidas; species Gigantidas platifrons. Next base: position 120,973 of record MJUT01013641.1, read on the forward strand.
CATGCTTGGCTTCTTTTACGCAGAGTATCGGCAATATGTTTGTGAAAATGAAGATCTAAATGACTATTATTTTGTATGATTTATTATTAAGACTTGTGCATGCTTTAATTGCATTTTCGTTTCAACGCTTGCAAGACCAGACAAATTAACAATATGAATAATTTTCTTGACATGTCAAATTTCTGTGGATATTCAATGCAACATGTTTTGTTTTTTATGACCTCTGAAACAATCTTAAAAAGAAATGATAGAAATAAAAAGACAGCATATTTTAAGAGTAGGGAACAAGATTGGACTAGTATTTTCCTTATCAAAGCTTAGAACAGATGCACAATCTTATATAGCATCAGTTCTTGTCAGAGCAATACATAATTGGGGCATTATAATTTTTTATAAAAAAAAAAATTACAATTGTAATTTCTAGTGTATTTCTAATTACAAATATTTAACACATAACATCTTTCAAATAGAAAATAATAGTGGACAGATTTTGCTTAAAATCTCATATTTAGAGCTTATTTGTATTACTTTGCTACTATAAGTTTAAGTTTCCCTCATATGTGTAACTGTTGCTATGGCAACCAAAATCATATACATTTGCATACATTGGTTTATGTTTCAGCAAGATCACATGACTTTTGTTTTATGATCACATTGGCACAAATCTGGCTACTCTTAAATGAGTATAAATGAGCTCCAAGAAAAAAAAATGTTTCTTTTTAAAGTAAACTTACTCAAAATTGCCATGGCAACTGTTAGACACAGACTTATGACTTAATTTATCATGCATATTACAGTCATTCTCAAGGTCTGTCTGACATGTGGCAATGTCCAGTAAAATTTATTTGGTCCAGTAAAAGGTTATTCATTACTGGACAAAATAACCAGTAGGAATCTGAACACCTCCTCTGTGGAGTATGGAAATGTCCTGTGAACTTGATGCTGGGGCCATGTGTACTCCTTTACTGGACTGAATCTCCATTTAACTTCCATTTACCTAGGGAAACACTGAATCATTAAATGGAATGCAATTCAATATCCAACAAATTCAGTTAATATTTTAAAAAATATATTATAAATATATTATATATATATAAGTATATATTAAGTTAAGTTATGGTTTTAATACATTGCAATTAACTGTCTCATTGATCTATTTACCTTAATTCACCTTGATCTATTTGTCCTACATGTTTAATTTGCTGATGACATGATACGATTGTTTTATACCATTTAATGTTTAGCAGGAAGGTCTGTGATGAGATGATATATACAGTAGGTTGTCATTATCTAGATGTTTACACACTGCCAATGTTATAGTGTTGATATTACCTACCTGGTCAGAATACAAAGTTCAAATATTAAATGTGGCTTTTATTTTTCGTATTTATTATTAGATAAAGATTTACATATACAGTCAAATTTGCAGATGTGGTCACCTCTATTAAACAGTTACCTGTATTAAAGGGTCACCTTTTTCTAGTCCTGTCAAAGAAAATTTCATATGAATTGAACCTCTTTTAAGAGGGCACCTGTCTTGAAAGGACACTTTATCCTTGTTCCAAAGGTGGCCCCTTAATACAGGTTTGACTGTATATGAAATTTTATTTTGAAGTCAGTAATGTACATAAAAAAAACTAGAGGCTCACCTGATTATTCATTTGCAAGTTTGTGTTCATTGTTCAATGAAGTCTAGATTTTAAGAAAAAAAATTATATTCATTTTTTCATAGGATCCAATGTTCAATTGTAACCCATTAAAGTAGGACTTCAATAAACAAAATGGACAGTATCCCCTTTTTAGTCCCCTCTTACCCTGGAACAGTAAAAGCTACAACAAATCTGTTGGAACGCTTCAAACAGGAATTTTCAGAAATTTAATTGAAAATACTGCATACAAATATGAATTTTAAATAAAAAAAAAAATAATCATTATGATAGTTGATCTTTTTTGGCTATCACCAATACGGTGTGGGTTCGTGCCCGGCTTTGTAAATTACTAAAAAAAAAAGTGCACTCGACTCACAGCCGCAAGTGATAAAGTTTACCAGTTGCTTGCCCATGGTCGGTGGTTCTCTCCAGGTACTCCGGCTTCTTCCACCGCTAAATCTGGTCGCCATGATATAGCTGAAATATTGCTGAAAGTGGCACTAAAAATCAAACAATCAAATCAGTCTTTTTTGGCCCTCTTTGACTCTTTTTATCTCAAATACGATAACAGGCAAGTCAAATCTTGCAGCAAATATTATCAGGAACCTACACAAAACATTTATTGACATTGGACTTAAAATAAAAGGCAATGCAGGGCACAGCATGATACAACAACATCAAGTTACTAGTAACACTTGGAGAACCTGAGTTCACCATCCCTCCCCCAACCCCCCCTCCCCCTTTGTCATTTTTCTTTCAGCCAATATGTTATCTGTCCTTTGATTTACCAATTCTAATTACCCCATTTGTATCTTCACACTCTTCTCTTCTTATATAAATAAATATGATTTCAATTTTTTTTTTTTTTTTTTGATAATGGAGAATTCTATTCTTGTTCACCAGTTGTTTATTGTGTGAAAAAGCCCATTTAATCTTCATTGGTTGTACATTATTTTATGATATTGACATAGAGGTTGTGTAAATGGCTAATTATTGTACAATGATGCATGTATATTTATATATACTTAAGATTAAAAAAAGCATTTATTCATAATTTGTAGTAGACTTGTATTTCATGGCCTTTTTATCTACCAAGGGGAACAATACAAATGTCACCATCTAGCTGATGTTTTATTGAAAACAAATAATTTCAACAGTTAAGGGACCGACCATTTAATTTGCAATGGGGGGTTATGGCTTTTTTTTTCGTTCAGAAATTTTTTTTTGGACAACACCAGTTAGAATATTTATTTTTTTGTTGGGCAATTTTTTTTTCCAGAATTTAACATTAGGTTATATGACATTGTTTATTTCCTCCACCAAAATCAGAATATTATTTTCAGCAACATGAGGAATCAGAATATTTTTTTAGGAAAAACCCATAACCCCCCCCCCCCTTTCAAGTTAAATGGTCATTCCCTAATTAGGGCCTGGGTGGCTCAATGAGTTAGGTCGTTGGATCTAACAACTCCTACAAACCTATCACCAATACGAGGTGGGTTCGCGCCAGGCTTTGTAAATTACAAAAAAAGTATGCACTCGACTCGAAGCAGCAAGTGAAACAGTTTACCAGTTGCTTGTCCATGGTCGGTGGTTCTCTCTGGGTACTCCAGCTTCCTCCACCACTAAAACTGGTGGCCATGATATAGCTGAAATATTGTTGAAAGTGGCGTTAAACACCAAAAATGAAAATCAAATCAAATCATATTAATCTATTCTAGTTTGTTTTTGGAAGTTACTTTCCGTCTTCAACGTCAGTGATGTTATGGTTAGCCTGTTCTCCACGAGTGTGGTAGACCGTGGGTTTGAATCCCGATTGAAAAAGAACAAAGACTGGTTGGCTCGAAATCAGGATAATGTATCTGAGTGGGGCTACATGTCTATCAGCAGACTGTTGTTTCAGTGAGCTAGCACTATAAATAATCCAACTAATTATGTTGGTCTAGTACAAAGCGGACCTCATCATAATCTCATTGAAAAACTAACTTGTTCTTGCCATGATATACATTTTGTAGCTGAAATATTGCTGAGTTGGCATTAAACAACAATCATTTACTCACTCTTTCCATATTAATTCCATGTACCTGTATAGAGATTTGTTTGTGATGGGGGAATGAGTAGGTTTTATATTTCAATGGTTGGGGTGGGTTCATGATGTTTCAACAATATTTCAGTTACATGGTGGCGGTCAGTTTTATTGGTGGAGGGAACCGGAGTACCCTGAGAAAACCACCGACCTGTCCCAAGTCACTGACAAACTTTATCACATAATGTTGCATCGAGTATACCTCGCCATGAACGAGGTCCAAACTCACAACTGTAGGCACTGATCGCACAGTTAGTTGTTAATCCAACTACCATACGTTCATCACCAAGATGATCCCTAAATTTAGGATTTCCAATTTTAAACTGCATGAATTAAAAGCTCATTTCATTGGTTAAAGTTATTCATATTCCTGAGAATTCATGGGGATGCCTCTCACATACCATCTGTATAGATTGACAAAATGTAGGGTGCTCACATTAGAAAAATATTAACAGAAAACGGGTACTCTGTTTTGATTGTTTGGGATATTCTTTTCAAAAAGACAACTTTTCTTCTTCAAATTTTCCTTGGAACAAATATATATTTCTTTAACCAATGTTGTAGCACCTATGCCTATCAATGTTGTATCTCTCTCTGTAAACTGTACACCAAGGACTAGTACTCATTATGGTAATGTTAATAATCTTTAAGTTACACTGTCAAATATTAACTTGCCATTACGATGATCCTAACATGCGTTTTAGGGGCAACTTAATAGTCACTGGCCCCTGACTTATTTCTCATTTACTATATTTCAGGTGGTATAATTCTTTGTACAGTTCCACACAAGTATTCACGTGAGTCATCTCGAGTGTACTGCCTTTTATATACACGATTTACTCGAGACATTTTTCCTCGTGACGTTTTCGGTCCTCCACAGCGACATCTTTTGAGTTTTAATATACCGGTAACTATTGTTTCGCTTCTACAACATTTTTTTTTCCATTCAATATTTATTTTGCAGAATCTGATTGGCTTTGGGCATTTTTTGAGGACAGTACTGTTTGAATAAATCGTTAAAAAATTAAGTAAAATTAACTGATAGTAACTTTAATAATGCTGATTGAAGAACAGCTGTAACCCAGACCTTGTTGCTGGTGGGAAGGGGCTCAATCACGGTATGGTCCATTTTCAAGGACTCCGCTCCTCCATCCGCTCTCCGCCATTTGGGCATCGGGGTCTTTGCAACGACAGAAAGGTCATTCGGACCTTGTTGGATGTTGCACTATTGTTGCCGATTGTGAAGAAGGACACCTATAACAGTTCAAGTTTAAGGGGGTCCCAAAAATGTAGGTCCACTACGGCAAAGAGTTTGTGATTGATATGCGTATATTTAGGCACTGTGTTGTAATATTTTTTTACCAATTTCTAATTAATATACATGTAGTTCATTTCGGTACAAGGGTGCACTCGACTCGCAGCCGCAAGTGATAAAGTTTACCAGTTGCTTGCCTATGGTCGGTGGTTCTCTCCGGGTACTCTGGCTTCCTCCACCACTAAAACTGGTCACCATGATATAGCTGAAATATTGTTGAAAGTGGCGCTAAAACACCAAAAATGAAAAAAAATAAATCAACCATTTATTTTCAAGTTTTATCTATAGAGTAAGCTTTTCAGTACTCCTTCACATGATCTCTGCTTTGTGGATTTAAACAAATATGTTAAGAAAGCAGTGAGATTTTGAATATCTGCCTGAAATGGCACCTCTAAAGGGCAACTCCTCATAAAGGCCACATTTTCAGGTTGTCTTGGATAGCCTTCATATACAGGTTTGACTGTATATACATGTATCAGGGGCGGATTCAAGGGGGGGGCGCAAAATATGATTTTTTTGCATAAAAGCGTGATTTTTCACACGAAATACCCCCAAAATTTTCGCGCCTACCTCCGCTCGGCGCGATTTTTTTTAAGCGCGCCCCCCCCCTAACTTGAAATCCTGGATCCACCCCTGTGTATGGCAGTACAACTGGCATTTCGATTAGACGATTATATCGCTTTGTATACTAGATAACACAGCTTATTTCGATTTTCTAAAGCTATAGCTAGCTCATTAAGAAATTTGTACTTCATACAAATGAGTGTGATCTCCAACACTTATACAATAATTACAGATAACTCATATCAATAACTCTTAATTGGATTAGGTCTACTAAAGGGAATATGAGGTAGCGCTGCTGTCATAATCTTTGTTTAAATATTTACCTTAATGGTGTCTTATGTGAACATATATAAGTATAAATTACTTATTTCCATGAAAACAAAGAAACAAGAAACAATTTGTTATGGACACTAATCCAAAGCTCTAAGCCGGAATTATTAATTTATTTTATTGCGATACAAGTTTGTGTACATATATATATTCACCTTTCACAACGGATAACTAAATTAAAGGACACGTGAGCTTTTCTATCATTTAACGTACGTCACCCGTCCGCATGGACGAATCAGTATCACCGTTAATGTCTTCATCAGAGCCCATTGGTTCATTAGAACCGAAACTTACAGTATAGTTATCCATGTGTAGTCTTGATTTCTTTCATCTTGTTCTAACCGTGGTGTGATGGTTAACGTATTCGCCTCGGATGTGATAGATCGTGTGAGTTCGTGCCGCGGCCGTATCCAACCAAAGAATATAAAATTGGTATTTGCTGCTTCTCCGCTAAGCACACCACTCTAAGGTTTGATTAGATTTGATTTGAATTATTGTGCTTAACGCCACTTTCACACAATATTTCAGCTATATCATGACGACCAGTTTTAGTGGTGGAGGAAAGCGGCCCGGAGAGAACATTCGACCATGGGCAAGCCACTGCATTGTAAACTTAAAACACTTGCAGCTGCGAGTCGAGTACACCCTTTTTGTAATTTACAAAGCCGGGCGCGAACCCACGCCGTATTGGTGATAGGCTTGTACGAGTTGTTAGGAAATCCAATTACCTAACTCATTGAAACATAAATAGTAGGGGAGTAATTTTTGATGTTGAAGTTTTTTATATAACATAAAAAAAGTCCCTATGGCCGTTACGGCAGAAAATATTTCATGATTGACTGCAATAGAAATAAAAACATACTTCTTCTCAAGTCATATGTCAAAGGAAGGTAGTAGGGGAAGAGGTACTTATAATGACCAGGGAAATATATATTTGATATCCTGTGACACAAACACTCCGTAGTGATGGACAGATTCGTGAGAGCAGACTTCAACTTGACAAATACATGTCAAGATACAGTAAATTTAGTTGTTAACAGTAATTCTATTTCCTGTCATTTACTAGTATCACAAAAGGGGATGCCGTGGTCAGGGCCGCCAAGAGAATTTTTGGGCCCCAGGGCAAAAGGAATCTTGGCCCTCCTCCTCCAATTCTCCAAATGATGATACTCAAACTAAGTCCACCACCGTATGTCAGAAGCAAGTAATCAGTACAAAAAAAATGAATTGATGAATTGCGATTTAGAAAAACAGCTTTCTACTTTTTATTTGTCAGGACCTTCTGAGTGGGCCTGTCCATGGTTGTCACAGTGTGGTTGTCACAGTGGTTGTGACCGTATGGCAGTTACAATTGCAGCTACCCGTGTAATCAGTGCCTATCACCATGCACTAAAGTTGTGAGTTCAAATCCCTCTCATATATGTACTCGAATTCATTATGTAATAAAGTTTGTCAGTGACTTGAGACAGGTGGATGGTTTTCTCCAGTTTCCTTCAGTTGCTTGCCCATGAAAAAATGTGGTTTTATATGAAATATATAGCGTAAAATCGAGGGTGAGGAATACTTATATAAATGTCCATTGACTGTACATCAGTCATAAACATCTAAAGTACTTGTGGTGTTTAACGCCACTATCGACAATTAATATTTCAGGTATATCGTGACGGTCAGTTTAATTGGTGATAAACTTTATTACTTGCGGCTGTGAGTCGAGTGCACCCTTTTTGTAATTTACAAAGTCGGGTTCGAGTCCACGCCGTATTGGTGATAGGCTTTTAGGAGTTGTTATGTAATCAACTACCTAACTCATTGAGCTACCTTGTTAGATGTTAGATGGCTAAAGATTAAAAAAATAAATAAAAATAGATATCAAATAAACATCTAATTTAATTAGATTGACAAAATAAACATAATTATAACAATTAATTACATAAAATTTTACAAAACATCATTACAATAAGTAACTTGGCTTTAGATTTCCTTTTAATAAAGCACTCAAAGTTTAACAATAATATTTCTAATGAAAGACGATTTTTATGTTGGTTACCATACTTATTTTCATATTATAAATTTGTTAATTATTTCTTAGTTTAATTTCATTCATAATTACATTTCTTCGGAAATTCAACCCACCACCGTTTCCCTGAATTATTATTGCTTTTGAACAAATGATGAATTTCCTTTAAATTGTCCCCCAAAAAAAAGTATAATTTGCAAAAGCAACTTTTAGAATAATCATATTACAATACACTTGACAATTGATTTCTGGTTGTTTTGTATGTTTTTTAATTTACATAACCAGCATGTCTAATATTAACAGTGTTTGGGATCCAAGTTTCTGTTTGGTAATATTCATTGTATTCATTGTAAAGCTTTGAACAAATTAAGTTGTTTCATACAGGCTTGATAGGTCTAACAGTACTGTGTGGAATAGTTTTTGTTTGACTGAGCAAACAGGTGGTACATATATATATATAATTATTATATCCCATACTTTTATCACTCAAATTTGATCTTGAAAAATTGAAAGTGAATCGAGAATCCAACTCTAATTTAGTCGAGTGTTTCTTAAAGAAGAGAACACTGCCGATAGATGTTTTTTTTCTGCAGTGTAGGAAATTAATGTTACATTTTCAAAGATAATTAATGAATTTCGGTGATATGTATGAGGAACATTGTCATATATCAAATGTAGAAACGTTGATGTAAAATGGACTAAATCTCATTTGGGTTTGGCCTGACATTATTATATACACATAAATCGGCAAACATCGGGTGATTTCGCTGAACTCATTCTATCCGTAGATGGAAGAACGGAACCTACCAAGTTGTGATGAGTGATGAGTGATGGCACAACTGTTGGGTTAAATACTAATAATCTCAAGTATCTGATGATGATGTGCTGCCAATGTACTGGCACATATGGTGAAAGTTTCAGCAAAATAGACCTCCAGTGTCTAATGCTAAAATGACCACCAAGTTTTAATTTGATTTCATTTTTAAAATTAAATTAAATTCTGAAGCATATATATGTTGTATTAATATGAAGCAAAATATATTCTATGCCTACTGAAGAAGGGGGAGAAACTGTAGTTCTCAACATTTCACTTTTCTGTACTGGTCTGAATTACAACACCATGATGCCATTTCCGCTTTACATTTTCTAATGTTAATTACTAGTATATGAACATTGCATTATTCAAATGTAATGGCTCTAATATGATTGGATGATAACCGGGCAAGGTAGGTTGTTGTGCAGGAGTTAGGGCATATTTTTTTTAAAGTCCAGCTTTTTTGCTTGTCTAGGGCAAGGATTGCACAATACAATAAACAAAAAAGACCAGGAAAGGTGCACATTTAAATTCCGAATGTCATCATTCTTGCTGATCTAAGCACATATCACATCGTTGTAGACCATTTTCATCACACTGCATACATCGAAGCGAAGAAAATTCCTCCGTAAAATAGTTCCTTTTTAATGACTTTTTACTGCCGTGACAGTGGACACATGGATTATATCTGTACCCGCCACATTTCTCACATGAGTGTCGAACATTTATTTTCTGAAAAATTAAACAAACGCATACATATGTATTATGAAAAGAAAGTTTAAAAAGTGATGGTTAACAATTCCACCAATATCAACAAAACATATTAAAACAAGATGAACTGTGAGCTAATGCTCACTTATGATACCCCCGCATATATGTTCAATGTGTATAAAAACCAACCAAGTCGGCAAACAGGAAGTAGGAATGTGACGGGTCCAAAAACGCTTCCCACAATATGAGTTACCTATATGAATGAAGCTTGTGACCAAATATCAGATTTCTGCCATCAATAGTTGCTGAGAAAAATGCGACAAAAAATATCTTGGGATGGACGGAAGGACAGACAGACGGATAGAGGTAAAACAGTATACCCCCTCCGGTGGAGCGGTGGTATAAAAAGTTTAACAGTGATGGTAAAAAATTCCCCCAATATCAGCAAAACGAACAACCACTACTCGCCCCATACAATTGAATATAAAAAAAAACTACTACTGCATAGCTTAGGAAATCCTGTCGTAGGACATGCACAAAAAATGTGGCAGGGTTTTAAACTAGTTAATGGTATCAACAACAAATTCATGTATAAACAAACGATAAAAACATGCACAAATTCGTTTCCACTTAAACATCACCAAAAAATACCATATTTTTACAGTGTAAAGATGTTCAAAGAGTAGACCAATAAGTCTACACCCGCAACTACATTTGGAATTGGTTTTATTGACCGTGAAGTTGTCTCCCTGTTTACTTTAGAGAGAGAGAGAGTGAGTGATGTTGTTTTACGCAATTTTTCAGCTATATCATGGCGAGAACAAGTTCATTTTCAATGAGATGATGACGAGTTCCGCCGCTTTGTACTATACAAACACGCTTAGTTGGATTTTCATAGTGCTAGCTCACTGAAACAACAGTCCGCGGATAGACATGTCGTCACACTCGGACACATTATCCCGATTCAGAGCCGATCAGTCTTTGCTCTTTTTCCTTAATGCTGCATGCTTATCGGAGAAGCAACAAATACCAATTTTATAGTCTTTGGTTTGACCCGATCGGGGTTCGATCGAACCCACGATCTACAGCACTCCAGCACTCAAGACGATCACGCTAACCATTACACCACCGATGCGGTTCACAAAATAACAAAAAACACATAGTACTGTTATAAAGATATCTACAACTTCAACTGACCACGTACATCACAATGAAGTGTGAAATAACATGAAACTTTAGAACACTACATGAACATATATGTAACAGATTTCTTACTTTTGCAGGTTAACTATAAAACTTTAGAACACTACATGAACATATATGTAACAGATTTCTTACTTTTGCAGGTTAACTATAAAACTTTAGAACACCACATGAACATATATGTAACAGGTTTCTTACTTTTGCAGGTTAACTATAAAACTTTAGAACACTACATGAACATATATGTAACAGATTTCTTACTTTTGCAGGTTAACTATAAAACTTTAGAACACTACATGAACATATATGTAACAGATTTCTTACTTTTGCAGGTTAACTATACCTGTATTTACTTTCTTAGTGAATTTAGTAACTGAGCTGTGGGTTAATATATTTTGTATCCAGTAAAAAATTATAAAGAAATATTGGAGAGAAAACGGTATATATGCCATGCAATTTTTTCGTTGAAAGTGTTGAAGGTTATTCCAGAAAAGCATCATGCCAATAAATTTTCTACATTTTTATTTTATGATGTGGCTCTTAATTGCAGAACCGGCATTAAACCAGTTGGACCAATTGCTCCCAGTGGTGGAGCTATCTACTCTCGACTGTTTAAAGTACACACAACAACACACTTCCTCCAATAAAGTTCCAATAAACAAAACTGCAGGTTTTACCGAGAACAGTTGGGTCTCGCATCCACAGGCACTTGTTTCATTCAAAAAATATATGCCCTACCCCTCTTCCTTAAGTAAGGAAGAGGAGGGGAGCATATATATTTTGAATGAAACAAATGCCTGTGCTGCATCTCCAAAGATCAACCCTGCTTGAATGTAAATACTAAACAAAGGTCTTTCATTGTAAATGTAGAAGCACACTTACTGCATTTCCTGTGATTTACTAGGCATATTATACACATGTTACTTATAACATCGTATATCATACCGAACCTGAGGCTAAGGTGGCCCGTTACAAATGTTATATTATTTATAAATCCCCTTGAAGATGATGGTTAATCAATCATACAACAGTTATAAGGGAAACTTCAAGTGTTTACATTACAAAATATGTATATGATATATCTTAAATGTTTCTTTAATGTTGATTCTATAACAATTTAAAGGTCAAGTATCACCGTATATCTTACTTTTAAGGGGGTGAGTGAGCGATTGTTGTTTAACGCCTATTCAGCAATTTTTCAGCCATATCCTGGTGAGAACAAGTTAATTATCAATGAGATAATAATGAGGTCCTCTTAATTCTAGACCAACACGATGAGTTGGATTTTTATAGTGCTAGCTCACTGAAACAACAGTCCGCGGGTAGACATATCGCTCCACTCACTGAAACAACAGTCCGCGGGTAGACATATCGCTCCACTCACTGAAACAACAGTCCGCGGATAGACACATCGCTCCACTCGGACACATTATTCTGATTCCGAGCCAACCAGTCTTTGCTCTTCCTCCTTAATGCTGCATGCTTAGCAGAGAAGCAACAAATATCAATTTTATAGTCTTTGGTTTGACCCGACCGGGGTTCGAACCCAAGATCTACCGCACTCGAGGCGAGCACACTGACCAATACGCCACCGATGGGTCTTTCACTTTTACAGTATTTTACTTACCTCAAAATTCTCTAAAATTTTCGTTAATTCTCCCATTTCGTTTAGGTTTTCGATTTCTTCTGCACTCTAGAAAACATAATAAAGTTATTAGCACTGATTAGAGTGGACTCAATTTAACTGCATAATTATATGTTTGTTTTAATGTATGATTGATTTGTATGTTCATGTTTGTATATGTATATATATTCATATTTGTTTTATGCCGTCGACCCTATAAGGGTATAAAAGAGCAATAATAAAGTTACATAAACATAATAATTAATATACAATGTACTTAATAGATATCTATTCACCACAATTCTCTAAATTAGAAATAAAATAAAGTGGAATCAAATATTTTATTGTCTGTTGTAACAGATCAAAAAAATATAATAGTTGAACACACCCAGTAGGTATTGTAGGTGTTCATTCAACCTATGCCACCATTTTGAATAGGTATAAAAGGGTAAGAAAAAATGTTGGCATATGTTGAATAGGTTAATTGTTATATAGACATGACTGGTGTTGTTTAAGTGTAAAATCGGGGGAGATATCCAAATAATGTTGGCATAGGTTGATGACACCTTATTAAAAGTCTCTTGCCCTCAGTTCTAAGAACTGCATCAGGAAGAGTACTATCTTTTTTAAACCAATTATGAGTTTGTGTTTATTTTATTTTTTCTATTTTTAGCAATTCTATAAATTCTGCATAATACAAAGAGGGCAATCACGTGTATATTGACCGACTGTTGTTAAACTATTTCAATATTTACAAACAATAGATCCCTGGTGTAAAAGGGTGGTACTGGGGTGGGCTTTTGGACCAATGCTTTGATTGCCGCAGGTTCTTCTAGATCAATACGCTCAGTTGGATCTTTATATTGCTAACTCACAGAAACAACTGACCGCGGGTAGACATGTCGCCCCACTGGGACGCATTATTCTGATTCCGAGACAACCCGTCTTTGCTCTTACACTTTAATCCTACGTACTTATTGGAGAAGTAGCAAACACCAATTGTATTGTCATTGGTTTGGTCCCATCGAGACTCGAATCTGCTGCTGCAAATAATCTGTTGCGTACTTAGAAGCGTGGTATTCTTCAAACACGAAGAACTCCTTTACAGCCAGTCCTATGGGCGAGTTCTTAAACTTGTCATATAAACTTTTTTAATTCAACAAATGCTCCAGAAGCTATTTTAGACATAAAGTACTTAATAAAAGAATAACGCCGTTTTTTCTTGTTGCTTTTTTTTAGTTTTTTTGTTGTTGTTGCTTATTTTATGGCTATTTCATTTTTACTCGTGCACAGTTAAGATGGCGTAAATATTCGAATTTAAAAATAAAGAAATATCTACATTTTCGTACTAGATACTCAAAACTAAATAATTTTGTTTGTATTAGATCGAAGAAATGACATGTAGATCAAAAACTTGTAAATCATCGTTCATAACTTTACAACGAGGTGACAAGTTCATAGGGAAGTGTACTACACTGGCCATTTGATCCCAAATCTGGTATAATATATCACAACACTATACCCTTACTCGATTTGACACTCGACGAGACTAACTTTAAGGTCAAGGTTGTGTTCAAACTGGTGCAAGCAACTAGGGCCTACTTCGGTTCGTCCAACTCGGGTTAGTCGGATAACTCGATTAGCAATCGAAGTACGCGAGTTTTACATTTTAACCCTCCAAGAGTTAACTCGATATCAAACCTGCTCAGGGGCAGGTTTGATGTAGAGTTAAGATGGCGACGAACGAAGAGTGAGTGTAAAGTTAAAACAAGTTTTAATGGATTTTGACCATTATATGAATGAATTCTGTGATATATGATAAAAATGATAAAACATAAGACGCGAATAGTTCGTAATAGTTTTCTAAGCATTTGGCTGAGAATTTGCGTGTAAAATACAGTTCACATATAACTGGGGGCTCTAATAACTGACCTCAAAGTACTAAATATACGCAAATAATACCACATAAGATCGTGACACCTGTTTTCCTTTGATAAATATTTGTTGCTGATTAAAGTGAATAAATGATTTCATCTTTTATTATTTGACAATTAATTTTGTATCCTAACATACTTTAATACTACATTTATAATTTGTTTTTTTAATACGGATCATATATTCCCTCTTTCAAAATTTACCAAATATATATATATCTTTCTCCCCATAAGGCATAAAATGCCATGGGAGCATTTTCTTGTCACACATGGCGTTCGTCGTCCGTTCGCGGTGCGTGACCCATCGTCCGTTTATCCATTCACTATAAGGATTTTTTTCTCTGAAACGAAACTAAACTCGACAGCAAAGATTGGTGGTCATATATGGCCAATGGCCCCGTGCACCAACAAAGATGTCGCCATAGCCAAAATATATTTTAACAAAGGGATATGGGGGAATCCCTCAAAAATCTTAATTGGTCAATTTGAAACAAAATTCGCAGCTAAAATATGATTTCTCTATTCGGATGCCAATTACATGTGTATCAAATGATCCCACTGGTCAATCCGGCAAGCTCCTTGACAAAAAATATTCATATGAAAAAAGGATACGGGGTATGAATCAATGAGACACCATCCCAAAAATACATGACAAAAAT
>MJUT01013641.1:143512-165394 GCA_002080005.1 Gigantidas platifrons
AACGCAACTTCTGAAACTATATGTTTACCCCTGAGTATTCTGTTTAGGTATTCTTTACGAACCTGTAAATTTCCATCTGACTGGAAATTAGCTAGAGTCATGCCTTCTTTTAAAAAGGATGACATAAGTAGTCCCTCAAATTATAGGCCCATCTCACTTCTTAGCTGTGTTGGGAAAGTGATGGAACGTGTAGTATATAAATATATCTACAATTATATTATTGAACATTCATTATTATATTCATATCAATCTGGATTTTTACCTGGACATTCCACCGTTTACCAGTTACTTGAAATTTACCATAATATTTGTAAAAATATAGATAATAGATTATCATCTATTATTATATTTTGTGATATATCAAAGGCATTTGATAGGGTTTGGCATAAAGCCTTGGTAAAAAAAAATGCATTCCTATGGTATCACTGGTGATCTTCTACACTGGCTAGATAACTATGTCAGTGATACGAAGCAAAATGTTTTTGTTAATAATGAATGTTCAAACCCCAATACTGTCAAAGCTGGTGTTCCCCAAGGATCAGTACTTGGTCCCCTTCTTTTTCTACTCTACATAAACGATATAACAGATAACTTGGGTAATCTAGCACGCTTATTTGCTGATGACACTTCACTATCTTACTTTGGTCGAAACTATGATATTATGAAATCTGATATTAATAATGATTTATCAAAATTAAACGAATGGGCAAAACTGTGGTTAGTAGATTTTAATCCTAAAAAGACTAAAGCCCTAGTTATCTCAACTAGTGCTGTACCACATTTAGACCTACGATTTAATGGGGAACCTGTCGAAATTGTAAAAAACCATAAACATTTGGGATTAACTTTTGCATCAGATGGAAATTGGACAACTCATATTGATAACATTGTAAATGCCGCTTTCAAACAGGTTAATGTTCTCAGAAAACTAAAATTTACTCTTTCCAAGCAAACGCTATCAAATATATATCTTACCTTCATAAGGCCAACATTAGAATATGCTTGCGAGGTATGGGATGGGTGTTTTGAACGAGAAGTGGTCAAACTCGAAAAAGTGCAATTAGAATCAGCTAGAATAGTTACAGGACTAACAAAATTTGCAAGTAGAGACTCTCTTTACTATGAAACGGGATGGGAACCTTTGTCGTGTAGACGTAAATCTCGCAAACTGACAACATTTTACAAAATGCATAATAAATTATGTCCTCAATACTTGTGTAATTGTCTACCTCCTACAGTATCTAGAATCAGTGACCATAATCTCCGAAACAATGAAAACTATACAACACCAAGAAGTAGACTCAGAATGTCTTTGACATCCTTTATACCATCTACTGTTTCATTATGGAACAATTTAGATCTAAATGTTAGAAATAGCCCAAATATATCATGTTTTAAATCTAGAATTAAAGAAAAAACTGTTAAAACGCCGGAGTATTATGGTGAAGGATCCAGAAAACTAAGCATACTCCATGCTAGATTACGACATCAGTGTAGCTCATTGAATTCTGATTTATATCGCATAAACATTACAAATGACCCCAAATGTCAATGTGGTGCACCGTATGAAGATTCAATTCATTATCTAATGGAATGTCCATTATACCAAAACGAGAGATATTGTCTGTTTAGAAACTTAAAAGAAACCAACAAAAATATAGAAACATTACTCTTTGGAAACGATGAAATTAATAGAAACGAAAATTCTATTATCTTTAATAAAGTTCGAGCATATATTAGACAAACAAAAAGATTCTAATCAGTGGTCGGTCATCTGGTCTACATTAACACCAATTTAATTCCCATGTTTCACTATATTGTGTTTTATATTATCTATATTTATGTATGTGCTAGATTTGTTGACATTATTATGTGTATTACTTGTAGGGAGAGGACAGTACATAAGTTGTGATAACTTTTTGTCCAATCCCATTGCTGTTTTATTTGCAATAAAATAATATTAAACTAATTGAGGTTTTATCTTGACACTTCTCATTTACTTTGTTTTTTTCCTGATATTTCTCACTGACTTATGTTTTTTTTCTCCTCACTGTTGTTATGTAATCTCTAAGACTTCTTGTGTTTTAAGATCGATTGAAATGGACGCATGTGTCATTAATTGTTTACGGAGTTTGTTGAATCCTCATTAAATCAGCACAACAATAACTTATTTCTTTTTTTTTTCATCTGCTTTTAGTCGGTGTTAATTATGGACAAAGAACCATGCAAGTTTGCAGCTAATAAGCTACAAGATACAAATTAATCGTTTTTACCTGTCACTAGAAAGGTCAGTTGAATATGGAAAAAGCGAGGTCAAATTATTTGCTTGCAAGGAAATAAGTAATCGATGGTAATTTTCGTTCTCAAAAGGCAAAAAGTGGTTCGATAAGCTGTTTAATGTGAAATATTTACCTTAATTTCATCACTTTAAAGCTATTTACCAATTTTAAAAACATATAATTTTTTTGTCAAAATCGTAGCTAATGCCCCTTTAAAAGATTTTCAGATACACATCGGCTGTTAAAATGCCGAATATAGCCAATGAAAAGATATTATTTGAGGTCAGTGTAGCTATAAATAAACTTCATTCATAACTATGGCTTTTAAAAGATTTTCCCTCCTACAACATATTTTCTGTATACACATCGGCTGTTATACCGACTATAGCCAATGAAAAGATCTCATTTGAGGTCAAGTTCGTTCAAATCGTATTATCAGAATAATGATTCTAGCTTTTCTTTGATAATAATGAGCTTCGTATATTTCTTCTAATACAAGACAATAAACAAGGGATTACATTTACGTCATATTTGTAACTACAGGAAGATAAAAACACAACATTCATACAAAATGATGTTGCGTGTATTAAAATATTTATTAGACACAACATTCATAGCAGGCCTTAACAGTGAACTTAAATTGATGCTGCATGTATTCTTAATCCTATTTCCTCACAACAAGTGAAATCCTTAGGATCCTTCCTTAAACGGTCTTTGGGACTGAGGACAGGGGGCACTTGATTACATTTGTTATATTGTGAAACAGCTTTTTGTTTGTTTGTGTATGTGTTTGATTCATTTTTTGTTTGTTTGTAGCCTTTGATCCTATATTGGGTGTAAGTTGTGCTAATAAAGAATTTATAATTAAAATATTTATTAAATACAACATTCATAGCAGGCCTTAACCATGTATAGCATCACCACAGGATATAGGTACCTCGTGAAGTCAGGTAAGGTCATTTTTTTTTCTTATTTTCATTATATTCTACGTTTTGCTGACAAGTAAAGTTTTGTGATATTTATTCCTAATAATGTAGCTACTATTTAAGGCTGATTATGATTCATAATTGGCTTTCTCTCTCTTCAAATCGTCAGAATCGGACCGGGTAGTACCTGTTCAAAGAAGCATGAGACGAGTTCAAAGTTGTAAAAAACACGTTTATCCTTCAACTATTCATTTGACGTTTTTGTAGAACAAAGTTTTATCATATTTAAGCTTGAACAACACTGTATTTCGAAATAAACTATTGCTTTCACAGAGAAATTCATGTAAATAAAGCGACATCGCTGTACGGCAAATAGAAAGGTATCTATTTGCCGTACAGTAAACAACTATTCTCCGTACAATTTATCCGCTTGATTTACGTGAATTTCTCTGTGAAAACAATAGTTTATTTCGAAATACAGTGTTGTTCAAGCTTAAATATGATAAAACTTTGTTCTACAAAAACGTCAAATGAATAGTTGAAGGATAAACATGTTTTTTACAACTTTGAACTCGTCACATGCTTCTTTGAACAGGTACCACCCGGTCCGATTCTGACGATTTGAAGAGAGAGAAAGCCAATTATGGATCATAATCAGCCTTAAATAGTAGCTACATTATTAGGAATCAATATCACAAAACTTTACTTGTCAGCAAAACGTAGAATATAATGAAAATAAGAAGAATTTGACCTTACCTGACTTCACGTTTGTTTTTTCACCCGCTTCGAAGGTACCTATATCCGGTGGTGATGCTACACAGTGTTAACAGTGAACTTATAATGATGTTGCGTGTATTAAAATATTTATTACGGTATAATAAATACAAATCAGAAGACTGATAAATCGTAGGAGATAAATATTTTTATTACATATTTTATCTATTTTTATTTGATCTGGCTGTTTCTTTTAATGTTTTTCCCTTCATTATTAACTTTTAAACATCCTCTAAAGTAATAAACTGACAATTACAGGAAGGATTAGCATTAAAAAAAATAATGCTCCAGTAAATATCATTGGATTTATGCAGTAAAGTTCAAATTGTAAACAATGAATTTTCCTTTGGTTAATTTTGAAGGAGATCTCAGTTTAGGGACTATTACAACTAACACCAGGTGACCTATGTACCACATGTTGGACAATGTTGTGGACTCTTGTGTATTTAGATCTATAGTCAAACCTGTATATAAAGGCCACCCAAGGCAGGGGCGGATCCAGGGGGGGGGTACACCCGGCGCCCCCCCTAAAATTGGAAAAAATGATTTTTTTTGCGTAAAATCGTGATTTTTCACACGAAATACCTCCAAAATTTTCGCGGCTCGCTCCGCTCGGCCCCATTATTGTAAGTGCGCCCCTTAACTTGAAATCTTGGATCCGCCCCTGCAAGGAAACCTGAAAAAGTGGCCTTTATGAGCAGTCTTAACGCATGAACATGCTGGACAGTTGCCCGGGGGTCCCACGAGCATAGGGGCCGATGCTAATCTATGTATGTTGTGTAAGGCATGTTTTTTTAATTTTTGAACACTGGTTTTGTTTGAAGTATCAATACATGAAATGTATGTTTAATTTGATCGACATTTACAGTTTTATTCCTGCGAGTGTTTGTGTCATTCTCTATCACACACTGCGTAGCAGGAACGACAACTCTGGATAGAGAATGTGTTTGTGTAGGTAGGTGTCCCAATGCCTATTATGCTAAAAGACGGCCCTGGTTAAAATTACATGACATGCATTATTCATTAATGGGGAAAATGAGACTGCTCTTTATAGACAGTGATTTGTTTCATAGAAGTGCCCTTTAATACAGGTTTTACTTTTCTTTTTTTTTTTATCACAAACCACATCTCCGTTCATCGTTTCGAGTTTCAAAATTTACGTTCAGGTATTTTTCACATTAAAAACACAACGTGCTGAGTCATGCATATACACAATACAATATAGAACAAAATGGTGACACATCAGGGAAAAAACTTACCAACTTCCCAAAGTCTTCTTCCTCAATCTGCGAACAATATACAACAACGGACGTGTAAAAATGTTCAATTAGAAATCTAGGCAGGAAACAATAAAAACACAAAGATAGAGGGATACTATAAAATTTGTTTCTGGGGGAGTAAAAGTTAGTGTGCTTGCCTCTAGTGGTAGTAGTTCGCGAGTTCGATCCCCAGTGGGGTTAAAATTAAAATACTACTAAATTAGCATTTGCTGTTTTTCCGCATAGCACACAGCATTATTGAATAAAATCAAAGATTGGTAGGCTCGGAGACAGGATATAGTGTATATGTCTACCTGTGGACTGTTGTTCACTTGGTCTAGCATTATAAACATCCAATAAACTCTGCTGTGTGTTGGTCTAGTACAAAGCACACAGAAGTAACATGTTTTCGCCTTGTAGGTACAGTTGGGAAATATGTTCCCGCGTGTTAAAAAAATGACGCACTGGATACTGAAATAATCTGGGATTTTCATATTGTCATTACCTAATCTCTGCGACCAGTACAACTGCCCATTTTGTTAAGCGTTTTATGGTTTGTTTGTTTATTTGTTATTATAAAATACACGATGTTTTCTGTTTGTTACGACACACAGCTAAATGGGTGTGAATTTTCTGTTTTACGCCAATTTTGTGATTTCCCAGTTATATCATGACAATTAATGATTATTAAGACCCGTTCGTTTAATAATAATGCCTTGTTCTAGACCCTCTCATTGAGTTGGATGTTAAATATCCATTACAACAGTCCGATGGTAGATCTTATTACTCGGAAACTTGTCTCGACTTTCAGCCAACAAGTTTTTGCCCCTTTTGTTCCTTATGTAATGAGGCATGCTTAGCGGAAAATTTTGGTCAATGTGCAAGCCTCGGGTGAATCTGTTGCACTCCTATCCGTTGAACGGAGGAACGACCGAGTTGTGCCGAGTAAACCTTTCTGTTTGACCCGACCGAGGTTTATACATTTTAAATCCATATTTACACATATAGCTAGATTAATAAGTTCACAATCGTGAATTGTTCACTGTCTAAATTCCCCATACCTTTATTATATTGAGAAAAAACAATCAGTAAAAGTGTATCGACCGAGAGACAGGTAAAAAGGTCAAACAGCCCTAAATAAAATGTCTAGCTTAATGTTTTCCACAAATCATGCAGATGACGATGAAACAAATGAAATGATGCTATAAACCGGACAAACAGAATCAATTTATATTACAAGCCATTATATATATATTGTCCACATCAAACAAACGAGAGGCATATTCTATAGAAGCAGGTACAATATATTATGTTTAATGTGTCCTTGTCCAATATCCATACAATCTTATGGGAATTGACAGCGTACATGTGTCGCCCAAGCACATTTTATTCTAACATATATGTAAGTCGCTTTGGATATGGACAAGAACAAGTTAAATGAAGAAAAGGGGGCAGAAATAATAAAGATTTTTTTCATTGAACAAAAATGTATTAAATTTTGTGGACAGAAAACACAAAGGGTGTGGTAAATTGGTAATTGTCCGCGTCCCCCGCCCCCCCGAAATTAAAAGTAAACGATTGGAAACGAACGAAGTCTTATATTTTAGGACTAGCGTAAGTCCGTGTCACAAGTGCATGTGGTCATACCTTCGGAACTCGCTACATGAATTGCAAAACCCGTGTCCGATCATATTGCTTAATTTATTCCTTTGTTTGTTTATATTTGGTGTTGTTTAACGCCACTTTCAACAATATATCAGCCATATCGTGGCGGTCAGTTTTATTGGTGGAGGAATTCGGAGTGCCCGTTGAAAACCACCGACCTGTCGCAAGTCACTGATAAACTTAATAACATAATGTTGTACACCTCGCCCTGATCGAGATTCGAACTCACAACATCAATGGTAATATGCACTACTGGCATAGGTAGTTATAAATCCAACTATCATACGATCATGACCACGACGGCCCCACCGATACTAAATTTTAATTTATTGCAAAAAGCTATAATTACAAACACATAAATAAAAACATTTCAAAATAACTTCTTTCACAAAAATCAGTGTGAACCAAGACGATCGTCACGAATGACAGACAGAACAATGAGGAAGAAGGACGTTTGTATACAATTTATTTGAAAACGTGATAGGTGTTGTTTTACTTAATCGTGGTTCGATTCAATGACGACCTGAATTCAGGTCCAATGTATTCAAATTTCGTATACAATTTTCTCATTAAACAGAAAAGAAAGAGAACAAAATGCATACGTGATAGGTAAAACGAAATATATATAAAAAACATGTTATTGTTAAAAAAATATACTATTTTCATAGAACATTGTACTTGGGTATACAATGACCATCACAGGTGTTATTCTGTCTGTCGTAAAAAGAAATGACATAATCGTCTCAACAAGGAAGAGTTTGTGTGACTTTAAAAAGACTTCTCTTTATTGTTAATGTTTTATTACTAAAAATAAAGCTTACACATGTTTCATATATATGTCAGTTAGAAGTTTATTGCACAGATTTAAAAAATAAAATACTGATACCGGTAACATATGTAAAAAAGATCTTTACAGGTTTTGACAAAAGACACAGTGGCTTGGTAGATTTTCTTTTCTAAGTATGATAGTAAGAAAATGGTTGGTTGGGTTTATGGTGTTTAACGCCACTTTCAACAATATTCCAGATATATCGTCGGCTGTCAGTTTTACTGATGGAGGAAACCGGAGCAGCCAGAGAAAAACAAGTCGCTGACAAACTTGATCACATACGGTAATGTTATATCGAGCACATCTCGCCATGAACGGTAAAATGCCACTATTTTTTTTTTATCTATGGATGGTCAGATTTCTTATTTAGATAAAACAAAATGAGGTCGCGTTCGTATGGAAGTTGAACTTAAATATGCCTTTACAATCAGTTCATATTTACCACAGACGTTTGTTATCTTAACTACTCGGCCAATCTCGTTACCAGTTTTATTAGANGAGTTGCGAAATTGGCCGATTAGTTACGATTGCGTAACATTAAAAAGTGTCCGCCCTTACAATTGTCTCCTATGATAAAGTCCGAGAACGGAATAAAGCACAGCGATGACTTCATTCGGTCTGTGTAAGGTTTTTCATTACAAATATAACACAACCGGACACAATTTCACAGGACATTATTATGTCTTACAAACTCAGATGCTCCAGTAGAATAATCAGTATATAAGTGTGTTAAACGCCAATGACAAACAATCAATCAGAAATGCTATATTTTTAATTACATCCCCCTTTTTTCCTCTTTCTGTTTACATATTCATTTTCAATAACATTTATTTATTATTTCATCTCTTTTTCTTTTACTTAACGTGTTGGTGTCCACGGTAAGAACAACTTACATACACCGGTCATGTAATATTCACAGTAGAGGGTCGGCTCATGTCAGCTGCTGTTACCACAAGATTGTAATATATATTGACAAGAACACTTTATATAATAAGGAAAAAGTTACGGTTAGGGTTATGGTGTTTAACGCCACTTTCGACCAAATATTTCAGGCATATCATTGGTGGAGGAAACCAGAGTACTCAGAGAAAACCACCGACCTGTCGCAAGTCTATAACATAATGCTGTATCGAGTACACCACACCTGAGCGGGATTCGAACTCACAACGTGGTGATGGGCACTGATTGCAGATGTACATGTATTTTAAATTCACCTACCCATACAATCACGACCACGACGGCCCTTGAGGGAAAGGAGTTTAAATATATATATATAAACATCGCACCGAAGTTGAAGCAAAAATAATTTAAAGTCTATTTTGTTCAAATAATATAGGTCACGGATAAATTTACTCTCGTCCTTTCAAAATTTCAGATTCGAACGCCTCCTTTAACATGGGAGGTCCGAAAAGTGTTATAGATTTTTGCAGTAATGCATTCATATAATATATGTGTTTTATAGCGTTACAAGCTATGCCCTATAATATTATTTACATGTTCAGGTGGGGTAAACCACTTGTTATCCAGTTTTATGAAATATGATCAAACAATATTAAGCTATGATCTCATGTTATTGCTTTTTGACCTATGACATATTTTATCTTATCAAATATACAAACTATTTAAGGTAGAAAATGACAAGTACATCTGAGAAATGGGACATAAAATGATTTTTTTTTAGATATTTGACAGATGGGTCGAGATGGAATATTATTTCATTACTGGAGAGTACAAATTTACATGACTTGGATACATATCGCAAAGGATACGTTCGACTAAGTTTGCTACCCGGTTCGACGCTTGTGGCACGGAATTACTAGTATCCCCTCCCTTTTCTAACTTTCGGACTGATTTTGATTTTTGGTGTTTTAACGTCACTTTCAGCAATAGTTCAGCTATATCATGGCGACCAGGTTTAGTGTTGAGACAAGCCGGGGTACCCGGAGAGAACCACTGACCATGGGCAAGGAACTGGTAAACTTTTATCACTTGCGACTGCGAGTCGAGTGCACCCTTTTTGTAATTTACAAAGCCGGGTGCGAACCCACGCCGTATTGGTGATAGGCTTGTATAAGTTGTTAGGTAATCCAACGACCTAACTCATTGAGCCACCCGGGCCCTTTAACTTTCGGTTTACATATTCATTTTCAATAAAATTACTTCACTATTTCATCTCATTTCCCTTTATTTAACTTGTTCTTATCCATATTCATACAATTATATATTAATTAACAGCTACTTACATGTGTCGACCCTAGCCCTAGGGTCGCTAGAAAAGTTAGAAAAGGGTGGGGGGGTGTTAATTCCGTGTCACAAGTCACCTAATTTATTACGGTGAAATATATTTGAGCGAATTGACACGGATTTCCGAGCTAAACAGTTAAACAATCGGAAGCGCAGCGTGTGATTGTTTAACCGCGTGGTATAAATGGTCATGCATGTATTATTTCATAGTTCTTTGTTGTTGTTTACAATCCTGTATATAAACCATAAAAGATCAAAGAAAAAGAATGCATTCATGTTACAAGTTTACGTTACCCTTATGTCCATCTTGACTAAATAATACCATGTATTTCTATTTGTGTCTATTGGGGTTTTCAATTTTTAATGCGGTCTGTTCGTTTGTCAGTTTATGATGGGTCTGTTTGATATGTATCATTTGTATGGCATTACATGTAGTTGCACGAGATAAGCTTTGGCGGTTAATTAAATGGGGGTATAAAATGGGACGTTTATACGATATTGTATCGAGACTGCTCACAGTGACTTGAGGAAAAAGGAGGTGTTGAAGTCCTGCATTGATTACTATGACAATGTTTGATTTATGTAATAATTTAAAATATTATTTGTATGACTATTGTTAATTAAAAAAATTTTGCATTCGCATAAAAAATATGAAGTTACTGTGAGCAAACAATCCTATACATACTGATTTGTCTCTTATTTAGCCAATTGATAGAGAATAGAAATGATTTAAATTCGGACGATGTCAAGAGGGAGAATTTAAAACGGTGTCTTCAAAGTTGTGAGCTTGGCTCAGTTTTCTACGTAGACTTTCAGGGGCCGTCGTGGACGTGATCTATGGTAGTTGGATTTAGAACTACCTGTGCAATCAGTGCCTATCACCACTAAAGTTGTGAGTTCGAACCTCGTTCATGCCAAGGTGTACTCGATACAACATTATGTGATAAAGTTTGTCACTGACATGGGATAGGTCAGTAATTTTCTCTGGTTCTCTCCGCAAATAAAACTAACCGCCCACGATATAGCTGAAATATTGTTGAAAGCGGCGTTAAACACCATAAACCTAACCTAACCTATCCTCATGTCCTTGGTAAAATGTAAAAAAATGAATCTATAACACCTTCCATTCCGTGATTACACCATTTGGTGTGTTTTTTCTGTTAAAGTGACAACCGGAACCTTTGAATCGTAATGGAAGCGAGAGGTTGGTGCCGTAAAATCTGATTCAATCCACCATTTTTTTTAGAAATGCCTGTACCAAGTCAGGGCCATTGCGGTTTCCCAGTTTCCCGGTTGTTGACTGATTTTGTCTGTTTATTGATTTATGAATTTTGAATTTCCCTTTGGAAGATTGCTCTGTGTTCGGTAATTTTGTTATTACCCTTATTTGTATATTCTCAATCTGTACATGTGTGTGTATATTACTTTTTTTTAATGTTTATATACATACATATAGATTATGTAGAGATTTTTTTCCTTTCATTCAAGAATTTATTTAATGAATCAAACAACAAAGGGACCATTGTCAGACCCCATTAAGTCAAAATAAATATTTTAAAAAGTCACAATCAGGACGTTTATTACCTCTCTCTAATATCTATTTAAAAGCTGTATTCGTCCGTAACAAGACGTATTAACTATTTTAACGTTTTTATACACACGAAAATTCAGCCACGAACAAATAGTTGTAAAATATATGTTACCTATCTAATAAATCACGTGACATAACAAAAGATGTGAATAATTTATCATGTCGGTTTCGTTGTCCAGAATAGTAATTACTTAATTTGAAATTAGGAAAAAAATCCTAAAACATGTCCATTTAAAATGTTTTACAGGAAGTTGGTTTTTTTACAAGGCTAGGCAATTAAAGGTAGCCCTAGGGCCTGACCTTATGAAATTCTGACAAATTATCATATGTCCTTACATCGAGTCTCTAACATCATACTGTAAATACCTATAACAATTTGCATAGACGAGTCCTGGACTGATCATTTTCAGTTGAGACTCCACTCGCCAAATTTTCTAATTTTTACAATGGTAGGAAAAACACCAAAACCATCAGAAATGTCTTCTGAACTCATAACAAGCAGGGTCAGCCGTAGTAAGTGTTGGGCCAAATTGCTGTTCTCTGTAAAACCTGCAGTGTGTTGTTGTGTGTACTTGAACTGTCGAGAGTAGATAACTTCAGCGCGGGGTCCAATTGGCCCATTTAAGACTGGCCCTGACAACACGCATGCTTTTCGAACAACAATTTGTTATTCGAAAAAAAAAATGATCAAAGATGTCATAGCCGTATATGGTCAGATTTTATATTATATCTTCCCAGTGCCAAATTGAGGACAAATGAGGTCATGTGCTAGTTAAGTTATGAGGCCCCTTACTTGGGCCCTGAAGGAGGTAGACCCGGTAGGTCTACACAGACAGTTAGGCATACGTGCTCAGGAAATTTAGGAATAGTTAAAATATTACGTAATATTAGGTCAGACATAAAATTTCACCACATAAGCAAAAATCCATCATAAAAAATTTGTTGGCAGGAAGATGTCCCCCCCCACCACCACCACTGGCCAACGGGGCCCCGTGCCTAAGCACACCTAAGCATAATAGTAGATTCGACACTGTAATGTTCCTACTATATTGTTTGTAGGAGGGCTCATGTCTTATATACGTTATTTGTGTTTGTTTGCGTAAGGTGGTGTGTGGTTTTTTTTTTGGTTTTTTTTGTCTTCGTCCTGTGTCTTGTGTACCCAATGTTGCCAGTTTCTCTGTGTTGTATGTTGTTGTTTTTTTTGTCTTCGTCCTGTGTCTTGTGTACCCAATGTTGCCAGTTTCTCTGTGTTGTATGTTGTTGTTTTTTTTGTCTTCGTCCTGTGTCTTGTGTACCCAATGTTGCCAGTTTTTATGATTGCCACTTCGGTGTTCTATAAAACGTTTATTTGGGTCCTCAGTCGTATTTAGTTTTATAAGAAAACAGATTCCATCTTCGTGGTAAATTCGATTTATTTTGTGATGAAAAAAAAGGGGGGAGGTAAAATGGTTTAGCTATATATTTATACGTAGGATGACAGGCCTGTATTTTAAGTAATAGACATGTACACAATAACTCATTAAAGATGAAGATATTTTAAAACCTGGATTAATAGGGATTTTTAAACCTATTTACATCTACTTATTAAGAAAACTTTCAATTATAAATAAATACAACATTTACATGTACATATTGTAAATAATAGATTTCTAAGAGATAAAATGGTCGATAATTTGTACAGGGAACCTCCTCTTATCAGGAAATCAAAGGTTTCAGAGATAACTACACTTACGTTATAGATATTTATGCACAAAAGGAAAGGCATGTCTATTGCAAATAGTGGGATGAAAATTATTTGTTTTATTTTTTGCTGGGTAGAAAAATAAATCCGAAACTACAAATATCATATATGTGCAGTAGTGGGGAATCATTTTAGGCTACATTTTTGTGGACGAAAAGACCGTTTAGAGCTACATGATAAACCCCTTCCTCAACAAATAAGTTTGTAAAATTCTAACTCTAAAACTAGTTTATGTGAGGGGGTACATCATTTTTAATAAATAATGTATAATTATTAGCATTGCCAATTTTTTCCTTATAGAAACTTGGAACTACAATGTAACCAAGAAGGGTAATCCCCGATTCATTCTTCCTTAAAAGACATTCATGAACTAGACTCATAGACAAAAGTTTCTGCAGCCATATTGCAATTTGTCTTAACTAGTACTACAAATCAAGTGTTTTCACAATCAATTTATATAATAACAAGAACTTTTTATGGTGACATAAAGTGTTGAACCACGACCTTATTACTTCATATAATTAGCCAATCAATCACAATTCGACATGTAACATTCATAAATTTACTAATTAATTATATAATTTATATAGGTAAAATACTTTTGATATATTGTGAATTCAATTTTCAATATAGGTATATGCTATTTTTAATTGAATTATGATTTGACACAGTGGAATATACCTTTTCAAGAACTTTATTGAACAACTCTCAGACACTATATACAGTGTAACATGAGGTTACCGGTGCCAGACATATAATATTCATAAATTTACTAATTAATTACATAATATATACATAAGGTAAAATACGTTGTGTAAAATGTGTTGTGTATAGAATTTCTAATATAGGTATACCTATATAAAATATGATATTTTTAATTAAATTATGATGTGACAAAATGAACTATGACACATAATATTCATAAATTTACTAATCAATTACATAGCATAAACACATTGTAGGTAAAAAATACTTTGATATGTTGTGAATTAAATAAAATTTTCAATATAGGTAACCGTATAAGCTATTTTATTTTTAAATTAAATTACTCTTTGGCACAATGAACTATGATTGTACGAGACCGGTGTTCCAATTATGGTGACAGCTGACTTTATGACATGTGTGGTTTAATTAAATATGCACATGTACAGTGTACCTGACTGTGACATTATTGTGTTCCTTTAAATGGACATTAAATCATGAATTATTTGTTTTACTGAAGTTATGATTTATATTGATTTTAACTAAACCTATCAAAATAATGTTTAAAAGAATCGTTATATATATATATATATATATACATATGTCGAACTGGGGGTGTTTGTGTGTGTGTGTTTGGGGGGGGTATACTTATTTAATATTTATAAGCTAAGCACACAACGAGCATAGTGTCTTAACTCGTATTCTTATAGAAATTAGTACCGAAATATAAAGAGAGATATGTTATTAGCACTTCCACGGTCAACTCTAATCGGACAACCATTTTTGTGGCTAATTTGAAGAAAAGAGAAATTATATGACCATGAGCTAAAAACAAACAAAAACATTGTGATACAAAAATGTATTATTGTTAATCTATGTTATTCTCACCGAATTATCTGGTGCATCTCTCAGAAATGTTGTGATTCCAGCACGAACTCTGTTTTTGAAGCCTCTCACAGAGCCCTTTCGACTAAGAATTTCTTTTTCCTGTAAGGACCCAGGGTCGAGCACATTCCTTCTCCCAGCAAATGTTTTCTCCACAGAATCATTCTCCCCGTTTTCGTGCACATTTTCATCCTCCAAATAGAACGGTATTGTTACATTTCCATTTATTCCATTAAGAGGTAAGTGTTTAGCATGTTCCTCTAATTCTCCCTTTGTATAGCCATTCCTTCCAAATTTACAATATTTTTCATCAAGCTTATTCCAATCCACATTAAATCTGGCTTCCGATTTGGATCTTTGAAATCCTAGAAATTTCTTATGCTGGCTGATAGGTGTTACAGAAATCACATTCGAATCCAGAGAATTAGTTTTCATTTTTCGCGTAATTACTATGTTATATTGAGATTTCTCCTTTTTAGATTAAAAAACACATTTTTAATTTAAACGATTAGCCTTCTACATTTTTGTGTAAAATCCCTAGGTGTGGTCGATACCATCAGTTAAAAAATCAAAACGTTTCCTCGATGTGCGTAAACAGACACTGCAAATTCAGTTGTCATTTACACAGGTAAATATATTACCTGAAACCACGTGACTATCATCTGATATCTTTGATTTTCTAAACATGGCCTGGTTAAATACCGAAAATGGACAAATATTGCCATCATCCGAGATATCAACATTATACAAAAACACTATTATGATGAAAACGGGATGCAAATTAGCGAAACAACAAGAGAATTAAAGCATTGATTATGTTGACATTTCAGGAATGAAAATAGTTCAAAGGTGCTCGACCATTATCAGGTCAATTTAGAAGATAAAAACGATGTATACCCTAGTTTTACTAATGGGTGCACAAAGGACGTGGGGTTAGGACTAGGTATATGGTGTTTAACGCCGCTTTCAATAGTATTTCAGCGGCGGTTGAAGTTATACTGGTGGAGCAAACCGGAGTATCAGGAAAAAACCACCGACCAAGAAAATGATGTAGGAACATCTCTTACTAAATTAATCGCATGTTTTTATTTTAATTTTTTAAAGTAATATGAAAGGCAAATATCGTGGAATTTTTTGATCAAATATTTTCACTTAATATGTCACTTAATTTTAACTAAAATCAACTGCATAACATTAAAAATGCGCTCTAAAGCAGATTTTAAGAGCAAATCGCAAAATAGTTGACAGCAGATAGTTTTGTTGT
Organism: Gigantidas platifrons; assembly: GCA_002080005.1. Taxonomy (NCBI): domain Eukaryota; kingdom Metazoa; phylum Mollusca; class Bivalvia; order Mytilida; family Modiolidae; genus Gigantidas; species Gigantidas platifrons. The sequence goes on from MJUT01013641.1 coordinate 159,672, forward strand.
CCCGTACAGTAATGCAAAGGATATGCGCGTGACCCAAGATTTTAACTCTTTCGGGGAGATTATCGCTCATGCGCAATGTTCAGTTGATGAAAACAAAAATATATTCCGTGTGTACCACATAAGAATACAGTTTAATTGCAAACAAAAAATTGGTTCACACGACATGAAACAGACAGATTCCTCAATAATCATTGTAAGGAATGTGTGCGTGCTTACCTCAGCATCCATGATTGTTTATCTTTTTATCACGAGGTCATGATCGGCAATCATCGGACCAAAACTTTTCTTCACGAGGTCATGATCGGCAATCATTGGAATAAAACAACGAAAGTTAATCAGTCTCCACAACAATGGCGAGGACGACAAACATACACACGGATTTGCAGATTTCTAGTTGTTGGGAGCATATTTCGACTTGGAACATGCTTGAATAGCTTAGTAAAGGTACCGCCGTATTCCAAATTGAATTTTCAGGGAAAAATTTTCTTCACCCAAAACTGGTATAATATTACTTTACGTTAGGATTTCTTTGAAAATAAACAAGAGTCCCGGCATGTTATGTGGTAATTTCAACGGAGACATCGACAAGCTTAGCTTTATGTGAGTTTAACATCTACAATATAATTATACATGTAATTATAATTATTCATAATTTATCAACTGTATGTCCCATATAACTTTTTAGAATAATAAGTTTTTATTCCATACCCAAATTTTTCCATTTTCCACGACATCGAATTTGCATGTTTTAGACCAAGAGAAAACATTGAAGTGGCGGCATTTAACCAATAAATTCAACCTTCTTTGCTAGTAGTTAGTTAATTACGACCATTCACTTACCCCGATATTATAATGTTCATGCTTATGCTATCATTCATTTTTGTTATTAAAAAAAAAAAACCTGCAAATATTCGATCCCATTAACAAAATAATAGGGATTCTTTTTTTAATGGGATCTAATATTTGCAGTTTTTTTTCTCTGTTGTTTTTATCTGCATTCCCGTTGGAGATACAATTGTCAAGATGGGAGGGTTGAGATTCCACCAACCGGTTTAACCCCGCTACACTTTTGACCTGTCCAAAGCCAGTACCTGGATTTCCATTTGCAAATGGGATCTTTTTGTGTTCAGTATTTTGAATTTGAATTTGAATTTTGGTATTCAACGCCACTTTCAGCAATATTTCAGCTATATCATGGCGACCAGTTTTAGTGGTGGAGGAAGCCGGAGTTCCCGGAGAGAATCACCGACCCTGGGAAAGCAACTGGTAAACTTTATCACTTGCAGCTGTGAGTCTAGTGCACCCTTTTTTGTAATTTACAAAGCCGGGCGCTAACCCACGCCGTATTGGTGATAGGCTTTTTATGAGTTGTTAGATCCAACTACCGAACTCATTGAGCCACCCAGTATTTTGAGGTGAGGATCGGAATAGTTTGTTGTGTTGATATTTATGGAATTATTGCCCATCACTCATTAAACTTTATTTTCCTTCATTCTGGCCGGGTACTCCGGTTTTCTCTACCAATAAAACTTACCACCACGTTATAACTGAAATATTACTGAAAGTGGCGTTAAACACCATAACCCTAACCCCTGTCCTCTAATAACATATCTTACAGTACACGAAAAAGATCAATTCAAAGCAAAAACAAAACAAGTACAAAATGTACTTGTAAAAAAATAATTAATGTCAACATTATGTTGTAACACCCTATGGTAATAAAATGTGACAATTGCTGTCCGTGTGAATTTCAGATGCATCAAATGTCGCCATTATGCATTTATGTCAATACATGAATGCGTATTTCTTGTACAAATAGATAATATAGTAATATATTTCAGTAATAAACATAATGTATTACTTGTAACAAACATCGCTTCAGTTTAATAACGTTAATAAGAGCCATGCGTTTCTACAATCGAGATTGACAACAATACACGCGCGTCGCCTAATAAATCTAAAAACATGTTTCCCTCTAACACAAAACACTTAAGGAATATTTGAAATTGTTGAACCGCGAAGCGCTTTATGAAAAGCGTAAACCGACACAAACCAGGTTATGCAAGTATAACCTGTTCAACAATTTCAAATATTCCTTATAATTAAATTTTTACAACAAAATTTAATGATTCCTCGATTTTAATTACAATTATTTCATGTGACTATATTTGAATTCAGTGTCGTTGGCGGATGAACACGTTTGTGAAGTCACAATACCAACCCAGGTTATCGACTATGACCAACATTTTCTCCAGAGCGGATTAGCCAATCAGATTGAAATATTCAAATCAAATTGAATTATTAACTGTTATATCTCGTTAATTTTGCCATTCTACATTTTAAGGATTTAACACAAAAAATGTCTCTGGCGTCCGTCGTTGTCTCTGTCTGTGTTCAGGAGATTCAAGATTTGTCAGACGCCATCAACATGATCTCATTAAATTTAAATTATATGGCGTAGATGTTGGTTGAATCTTTTGTTTGGCTTTGTTTGTTTTAATTCCGATACATTAATGTACAATAATGTATCGCGATAAAAAATACAAAAAGATCCAACAAAAATCTGATTTTAATTAATTTGTCAGAACTAGTGGAGTCAGTAGTTCTTGGTTTGTTGTTGCGTGGAACTGGTGAAGGTTCCAGGGCTCAAACCCACAGTCCTATTCAGCGCTCCCCAGGTGGCAGATAGGGAGGAGCCATATTGTTTTTGTCCTGTCCGTCTGTCCGTCTGTCCGTCACACAGTTTGTCAGCGCAACTCCTCTGAAACTACTGAACAGAATTTCATGAAACTTGGTAGGTAGTAAGGACACCATATGTAGTTGTGCATATTACCAGGAAATTTTGATCCCCTAAATTTTGTGGGAGTTATGCCCCTTTGAACTTAAAAATTTCCCGAAATATACTTCTGAAGCAGCTTGTCAGCGCAACTCCTCTGAAACTACTGAATAGAATTTCATGAAACTTGGTAGGTAGTAAGGACACCATATGTAGTTTAAAAACAGGTTTTTTTTTATTCATTGAAGCTTAATTTTATTTGTTACCTAAATAGATTTTTTACCTTTGACTACAGTTTGTGGGACGGGGGGAGACATACGTTTTTGCGGGCAAAAACAAACTTTAATTTCTATTGATTTTAGTCACATAATTCCTGAGGAAGTTAACCACATCAATGGTGTTATGGTTAGCATGCTCCCATCGAGTGCGATAGATCGTACCCTGGTTCGAGTCCCGATCGGGTCAAAGCAAAGACTATTAAATTGGTATTTGTTGCTTCTCCGCTAAGCACGCGGCGTAAGGAGAAAGAGCAAAGACTGGTTGGCTCGGAATCAGGATAATGTGTCCGAGTGGGGCGACATGTCTATCAGCGAACCATTGTTTTAGTGAACTAGCACTATAAAAATCCAACTAAGCATGTTGGGATAGTACAAAGTGGACCTCATCGTCATCTCATTTAAAATTAACTTGTTCTCGCCATGATATAGCTGAAACTTGCTGAGTTGGTGTTAAACAACAATCACTCACTCACTCGGAAGATGAACACTATTTTCTTTGGAGGGAAAACTTACAATCAAAGCAGTCAACACAAGTTTATGTCTATTAATATAAAATACGAATATCTACTTATTTTACCTTATCTAACACTTCAACTTGACAACATTTTCCATAAAATCGTCAAAACTTTCTTATCAGAATAATCAACAGGAGATCCTCAAAGCTTTGAGATTTTCTTAAGAATGGACAAGGAAGTATTTGTACAATAAAAAATACAAAAAGATCCAACAAAAATCTAATTTTAATTAATTTGTCAGAACTAGTGGAGTCAGTAGTTCTTGGTTTGTTGTTGCGTGGAACTGGTGAAGGTTCCAGGGCTCAAACCCACAGTCCTGTTCAGCGCGCCCCAGGTGGCAGATAGGGAGGAGCCATATTGTTTTTGTCCTGTCCGTCTGTCCGTCTGTCCGTCACACAGTTTGTCAGCGCAACTCCTCTGAAACTACTGAACAGAATTTCATGAAACTTGGTAGGTAGTAAGGACACTATATGTAGTTGTGCATATTACCAGGAAATATTGATCCCCTACATTTTGTGGGAGTTATGCTCCTTTGAACTTAAAAATGACCCGAAATATACTTCTGAAGCAGCTTGTCAGCGCAACTCCTCTGAAACTACTGAACAGAATTTCATGAAACTTGGTAGGTAGTAAGGACACCATATGCATATTACCAGGAAATTTTGATCTCCTGCCTTTTGTGGGAGTTATGCCCCTTTGAACTTAGAAATTTCCCGAAATATACTTCTGAAGCAGCTTGTCAGCGCAACTCCTCTGAAACTACTGAACAGAATTTCATGAAACTTGGTAGGTAGTAAGGACACCATATGTAGTTTAAAAACAGGTTTTTTTTTATTCATTGAAGCTTAATTTTATTTGTTACCTAAATAGATTTTTTACCTTTGACTACAGTTTGTGGGACGGGGGGAGACATACGTTTTTGCGGGCAAAAACAACTTTAAATAATTTCTATTGCTTTTAGTCACATAATTCCTGAGGAAGTTAACCACATCAATGGTGTTATGGTTAGCATGCTCCCATTGAGTGCGATAGATCGCACCGCTGGTTCGAGTCCCGATCGGGTCAAAGCAAAGACTATTAAATTGGTATTTGTTGCTTCTCCGTTAAGCACGCGGCGTAAGGAGAAAGAGCAAAGACTGGTTGGCTCGGAATCAGGATAATGTGTCCGAGTGGGGCGACATGTCTATCAGCGAACCATTGTTTTAGTGAACTAGCACTATAAAAATCCAACTAAGCGTGTTGGGATAGTACAAAGTGGACCTCATCGTCATCTCATTTAAAATTAACTTGTTCTCGCCATGATATAGCTGAAACTTGCTGAGTTGGTGTTAAACAACAATCACTCACTCACTCGGAAGATGAACACTATTTTCTTTGGAGGGAAAACTTACAAACAAAGCAGTCAACACAAGTTTATGTCTATCAGTGTCAAATACGAATATCTACTATACAATCAAAGCAGTCAACACAAGATTATATCTATTAATATAAAATACGAATATCTACTTATTTGACCTTATCTAACACTTCAACTTGACAACATTTTCCATAAAATCGTCAAAACTTTCTTATCAGAATAATCAACAGGAAATCCTCAACGCTTTGGGATTTTCTTAAGAATGGACAAGGAAGTATTTGAATAACTATTATGACTTGTTTATTTCAGGCTTGTTTTCGCTGAAAAGCACGTTTACCTTTGTATGTATATAAGAAGAATATTTATTATTCCAATTAAGATATATATATGACACAAATCTCTACTAGAGTTACCGTTCTTTGCTTTCACATCAACCCTAGTCAACGTCTGAGCTTTTACTAGCTGCGGAACCGTAGCCCTTATGGTCTTTGGCCAGTTTTCTGATATTTGCGGACCATAGGGCTACGGATTTCACCCTATCAAAAACTTTCGAAAATGCTCGGTGAAAAAGTTTCACCGATTTTTTGCAAATTTTTGTCATGAAATCGTATGCGAGAACGATCAAACATATATATTTCGCTTCGTGAGATATTTATCTACATTCTTCTATACTTACTTATCTATTAATTAACAATCATTTCCAGCTCGTTATCATAACAAATGTCTCGATATTAACTGATCCCGCCTACTTCGTTCCCCCATCTTCACCGTGATCAATACAACATATGGGGACGGCG
>MJUT01013641.1:178899-191232 GCA_002080005.1 Gigantidas platifrons
TAAGTCAGGAATGAGGAAATGACCGGGTTGTGTAATGACTGGACCTAGTGTAGTACCTGCCGTGTTACTCTTGTTACAAACCCGGTGATAAGTCAGGAATGAGGAAATGACCGGGTTGTGTAGTGACTGGACCTAGTGTGGTACCTGCCGTGTTACTCTTGTTACAAACCCGATAGTAAGTCAGGAATGAGGAAATGACCGGGTTGTGTAATGACTGGACCTAGTGTGGTACCTGCCGTGTTACTCTTGTTACAAACCCGGTGATAAGTCAGGAATGAGGAAATGACCGGGTTGTGTAATGACTGGACCTAGTGTGGTACCTGCCGTGTTACTCTTGTTACAAACCCGATAGTAAGTCATGAATGAGGAAATGACCGGGTTGTGTAATGACTGGACCAAGTTTGGTTCAAATTGACTAAGTGTTCTCAGAGGAGAACGTCTTCTTGATAAAATATGCCTACTTTGCATATTCTGTAAAATATCGTCAACATTACAAATTTCATAGAAAAAGCTCAAATATATTAAACAACTCATTAACATAAAACTACAGCTTAAATTTCAGCTAGTTATAATAAAACAAAATGTAGCCGTTTTGGCCATTTAAACATTTCCTCTGTTTGGTAACACGGTGGCCATTTTGGATGGAGGACGGATCTGTTGGATATAATTTTGAAGGTAGATCATCCCAGCAATTTTTTTTAGTTCAGTGGTTTCAGAAGAGAAGATTTTCAAATGAACTGTTTTCTCCAAAATCAGCCTAATGTGCATATGTTGTCCCCCCCAAAAAGAAATGAAAAAAAAAAAGAAAACCAAAACCTCAAAAATACAAAACGATTTGACAAAATGGTCAGATGTGTCGTACTCATTAATATGAAACTACTAATCAAAATTAATTAAGCTCATATGGTGGAAAATGTTGTTTTTTTGCACTGCGGGTGTATTTACCTCTTTGTTCTATTTATAGTAACATCAGCCATTTTGGTCAGTTGGAATGGTCATCGGATACAATGTTAAAAGTACATTATAATGATGATGCAGACCAGTTTTGATTCAAATAGGCCAAATAGTTTCAGAAATGTTCAAATACATTTTTATTTTAAGATAATCATAATTTTCATATTCAGCAAAAAAAATCGTCAAAATTACAAATTACATGGAAAAACTAAAAATATATTAAACGACTCATTTAGCATAAATTGTTTACTCGTTTTAGTTAAACATACATTGATATAGCAGTTTTTGACTGTTTGACTGAAGACATTTCCTTTTCCAAGTAATTGAACTGTGGCCATCATGGATGAATTTCAGAGCTGTCAGATACAGTTTTGAAATAGAATACACAATCACCACCCGTAGTTGTTACCACGCGTTCATAAAGAAAATCACCTAAGACCTCTTTATATAGATTTCTTGGTTGAAACAAAATGCATGGCAAGCGTCAGTCCAGCTATGGGGGATTCAATGTTTGTTTTTAAAAATAACTTCTCTGTGTCTGTATCTGTAGAATACTGGGCTGGTACTTCACTACTGAATATAGTGTCCAGGAAGGGGGTTGCGCGTTCGTTGTACTAGTCGCAGGGAGGGACTCCTAGCCCACGGAGTTCTCCCTTGAATATTTCTAATGATGTTGCCCTAGTACACCTTCCACTTAGATTGTTCCAATCTATGATTGTCCGTGGAATAAATGAGTGTTTATTATAAGTGTCTGCATTGCAGCTGTATAGTTTCAACTTGTAAGTAGTTGATGATCTTGTGATTCCTCTATTGGGTGTGATATGCGTTTCAGTAGGAATTGCTATCAGGTCATTTACAATCTTGTACATAAATATGGACGCTGTTCTCGTCTGCGTTCTGACAATGGTTTCCTGTCTAACTTTTCCATCAATTCCGTTACACTTGTTTTTCTTCCGTAGTCCTTGTAAACGAAACGGACTGCTCGACGTTGGAATGATTCAAGACATTTGAATGTCCTTTTGTAAGTAGGGATCCCACACTGTGGAACTGTAATCTAGAAGTAGAACGGATCTTGACAAGTGATGTGTAGGTGGTTTCCTTTGAGTGTTATTGAACAGTACTTTAATAGGTTTCTACGTAGAAAACCTAAAGTAGAGATTTCCCGGTTTGTATGGGACGAAGTCCCAACTATGGTAGAAATAGCAATTTTTTTCTATATACTAATGACTAAATTTTCATGCACCGGAAATGACATACCGGAAGTCAATACATGGTTAAATCTGTGCAGAAAATCGGATGCGGACGTTTCGTAACCTGGTCGTTCCGTACCTAGATCGGGACTTAAAAAAACGACGGAAGATTTGGGTTTGGGTCCCCCTATTTTCCCCCTCTTTTAACAAAATCTGGATCCACCCTCGGTCTACTTTGAAAAAATATTATAGGTCCATATATCCGAGTTAATATTGTTTAAAAAAAAATATTGGACTTCGTCCCAAGTTAGGTAACACCTATTATCATATTAATTGTGTTGATATGTGATGACCATTTCAAATTGTCGCTGATAAGGGTTTTCGTTTACGTGTTCTAATAAGTGGTTTTCCAGTGAGTAGGTGTAGTTTTTTTCTGTGTATCGTCATTTTATGGCGTTAAATTTCATTCCTCATGTTGAGGCTCAGTTCTCTAAGGATTTGAGGTCTTTCTGTAATTGAAGTTGGTCTTGTAGAGAACGGATTTTACGGTATAGCAGGCAATCATCTGCAAAGAGTCTTACTTGGGATGATACTACCTCTTGGAGGTCGTTCATATGGATGAAAAATAAAGTGGCCCAATGACTGTCCCTTGGGACACCACAGAGTTACAGATGACGTGAACTCTCCTTCTACTATAACTCGTTGTTCTCTTTTTGTTAAAAATACAGATAACAATTTCAGTAAGTTTCCAACTATTCCATAGTGATTGAGTTTATGCAATAGTTTCCTTGATATATTTCCATAATCAACAACAGATGGATAAGACACAATGCTTTAAAATCTAACATTTTAATTTTCTCTAAGAAAATTAATTAAGATATATATATATATTGGATAAAAAACATATACAGATACAGTTGTGATACGCTCGAAAAATGCGTTTTGTGTACGGGTTCGTCTTACACATTTTACCCCACATCCCCCCACATCTTCAAGGTAAAGCGCATGCGTTAATTATACAGGAAGTGAAATATAATGTAGCTGTCAAAAATAATTTAGCTAGTTAAAAACCAAAACATTTGTTTTTAAAGCCTTTGCAACTACTGAAAATGGGTCTTGAACCCCTTGAGTTCGCTGAATGTTTGACTGACAGTCCGGGCTTTCGTGAAAAATTGCACGACCATGAGAAAGAGTTAGAGAAAACGAGCAAAGCCATCAAAGCATTGGTCACTGACGGGAAAGAAGTTCTACATGCATCAAAACGTATGTATCTTCATAATTATCATTGCATATAGAGAATGTGTTAACTGAGAATCGAGCGATGGATAGGCTACTCATATCGTCATGGGACTTTCATTTAGACTAAAATGCAATGTCAATATACTGTAGTCTGTATACCAGTACTTACAGTACACTCCAAGTGTTACCACGCTCATACTCTCAGGTCGGACATATTCCTACCAAAATGTCCGACTCACTCCAGAGAAATGTCCGATAAATTTGAGAGTCAACACCCTCTAACTCCGAGTATTTGGTCGGACATTGTGGGTGCACTCCGAGTATTTGGTCGGATGTGCGAGTGGATATTTAAAGAGTTTTTTTTACATTTCTCGAGGTGAACATGTCAAACAATTTGTGATCGATGTGTAATCGCGCCAGGAAAGGTAGTTCAAAGGTCAATATTTGTCATGCTCGTTCGATGCATAGGAGCACCTAAAAAGGAATTGAACAACAATTTTGAGTTATACCGTTTGTGTTTCTTTAATCTGTTTAATTTTAATAGATCTTTCTAGTACATTTAAATTTTACGATTACAATCGGAAATGAATGCTAGAAATATTGTAACTTTTCCGAAATCGAAACTTTTAAAATACGAGTCCAGCCCTGGCTTGGATTTCTCGAAAAATCTTGAGTTTTCTAACAAACCAACTTAATTTGAGTAAAAACTAAAGTTTGTGTTTTTAAACTTGTGTTTGTGTATTTTTTATGAGGAGTTTGGTTTGTAATGCCATCTGTGGGTAAAAGGATGACCCCGATGTTCATACAATAAAATAATCAAACAATGTGTCAAAACAATGTATCACCTTGTGCAGTTTTATTGACATACATGTACCTTTAAACTGTGTTTAATTAATAGTACACATATTATGTGATCGTCTGGGTCCAGTAAATTTTCAATCATCAGATCATGTCAGGATGTTTACAAGTACCGACAGAGTTCACCTGTGTTGATTTTTTCAAGTCATGGTTATTATTTTATTTGTTCCTAGTGACCAATTCAAATGTAGAACAATCTAGTTTTAATGAAATCGATAATTATTTTCCAGTATATTTAGTATAAAAAGCTTGTTCTCCACGATTGTGTGAGATGTCATGCAACCGCCATTTTTTCCCTTCAACCTCATGCACAGGCCGGTGGTTGATGGACAAGCTATAGCTATATTTAGATATTTTGTGATAATAACTTTATATTATAAAACGATCTACCCTGTAATTTTTTTTCAACAACATACACTTTTTTATACAATACAATATTGAACTGATTTTTGCTAACACTTTCAATCAATTATTGAATATTGATATTTTTTTTCGGATGTTGAACATTTTCCCCCGGAATTGCACCCCCTGTTAGTATACTTTTATTGCTTTAAATAAAAAAATAACACCAAAAACATCAATGATTTCAGTCTTCTTATTTAGAAAAAAACCTACAGCAAAATCAAGAGCAAAATAAAGTAATTTGTATACAAGATTTGTTTCAACTTCATCCTTGTGGACGATAGGTTGAAGCCAGTATTGAGGGAAAAAAATATCAACCAATCGTTCTTAAAATACGGTAGTTTGTGTTTAATGTTTTGTTTTCTTTTTCAGTTAAATAATGCATGCTTTTCGTTATTTACTTAGTTTAGTAATGTTACATTTTTTGTGTGCCTGCACATTGTTTAAATAACCCATGTTTTGTCTTCTTGCATATGTTTTGCTATGCAGTTTAATTTGTTCTGTTTTAAATAAATACGTAATGTGTATTGTTGTTGTTTTTATTATTTGGTAAAGTGCATATATTCGAAAATTTCCTGCAGTTTGATTGATTACGGCAACCCGTCCGATTGTAATTCTTTAGTTCAAAAGTATTTAAAAAAAAACGTCAAAATTCTGTATATATTTCATATATATGTAAACAAAAATATTTTGAAGTTTCTGACAGATTTTCTTCAAATCAACACATTGCCCAAAAACCGCTACAGAGATGTACACAAGTCATTTTGAACATGTTTGGAGCTCAACATTTCAACAACAACAAAAACAGATTCACAACATATTACAAAATATTTCTTTATAAAAACTTTTCATTTATATCAAGTTGTCCTTTGAAAGGTTGATCACTGTGGTTATAAAAAAATATGTATGTTGTGGGAATATTTTCTAGGTGATCGGAATTAGGTTGTCATACTAATTCTTTATTTTAAGATACATTTTATTTCCTCAATTGTTGCTGGGATCAATACACACCTAGGACTTGGCTCTAAACTAGTGGTGAAATCACTATTACTATTTTTTTTATTACTATGACTTATGTAATTGACAGGATGTACCCAATATACAGGAAGACCCCCTACTTTGTAGCCATCTATTTTGAGATGCCATTCAATGAAAATAACAACCTGACCATATTGTTACATAATAATTAGATAAGAAATTGAAATTTATAGAAGATATTTATAAGAAAAAAATTTAAATTTATTTTTTAAGTACAAATAAATTGGAAGACGGCTTAAAAATCGAAAACGCAAAATAGTTGCATTTTGTATCCATGTTTATACAACTTTAAACTTTATTATTAAGCACAATTTATAAGTCTTAGTATATAATAAAAGGAGTCTTGAGCAACGTTGTTTTTCACACCTATGATAGGTGTATTTGTACATACAAAATGTATCATGGATGCACGATGTGATAGGTGGATTTGTGTATCATGAATGCACGATGCGATATGGCATGCTGAAATGGGTGATATTTTGACAGGTAAACTAAAAACTTTTATCAAATATCTCAGTCACAGATAACTGCGAAACAGGAGACAAAATACATACAAATAAATAGCTAAACAGAGATTCAACAATAATATAATTATTTGATTAATTGACAATATGCACTACCTTATATAGATATAACGACCTGCACGTGCTGATTGTGTAAATCTTTCACGTGGACATTACAAATTGTAAAAAAGTAAAAAAAAAAACGTAGAATACACTAAAAAATATTATTTCACCTATATATCAGACTGCCCATTTTCAAGAGAAAAAAAGTGGGATTTACGAATTTATGACCCATTCGTCATAAACAAAATAAAACTTAAAATTTTACTAATTAATTTTAATTCATATTTGCCTTTAAAGAAATAAAGGTATAAATTATAATTATTTACCCGGGATCGATCGCTATACATTTGGCGAACACGTGAACGAGCAAACGCACCCGATATCGTAAACCGGCAACTATCTGCAGCAAGTGAAAGGGCCTTGGCATCGATTGTCGCGAGTTTACATGTACATAGGGACATACATGTATTAATATTCACTTCTAGTGCACTTAAAACATGGGTACTGCATGTTAATACATTTTATTCAATGGTATTATTGTATAATATCGCCCTTGGCAGCCGTTAACAGATCTATGCTTTCCGTACTGTATATCATTAATTTATTTCAGCTTTATTAAGATACGCATGTTTCTTTATTGGGGACGTTACACAGTTTAACTATCCGAGAGTGGAGACTCTCACTCCGACCTGGGAGGATTTTGTCGGACGATTTTAAGAGTGACACCCTCTCAAAGTCCGACGAAACTCTCTGTCCGACCTGAGAGTATGAGCGTCGTAACACTTGGAGTGTAGTGTAGTAGGGGCGAAGCAACGAATTTCGGACAGACATTAAAAGTCGGACAGTTTTGTGTTTACCAATAAAATTTCCTCTTACTATTTCCAATGTGTTTGTTACTTTTTTCTCTCAATAAGCGTAAATCCCATTTAGGAATAAATCTAAATCTTCAAACATTAAACACTAAGACAGACATCAGTTAACAAAAGGAAGCTTTCAAATAGGGGCAAAGCAGCGAAAGTCAGACACTTTATGTGAGTTAGGTACAAAAATCCTTTCATGTCCGACTTTAAATGCATATGTCCGACTTTTAACTGTCGCTACGTTTCCGTCTTTGACTTAGATTATTAGTCATATTCGTTGATATTCAATGAAATATCAACGATAGAAGCTCTAAAAATAGCAAAATCGTTGGTAAAGACGTTCAGTGCAGACATAGTGATAGTCATGTTGTTGGTGCAAGGCTTCTTGTACCGAACTCACATAAAGTGTCCAACTTTCGCTGCTTCGCCCCTAACACTAACAGTATGGACATTTTTTGTTAATTCAATAATTGCTGAGATTATAATTCCAAAGAAATTTCTTTGGGAAGACTAATCTCAACGAGGTTCTGTCTGTATCTGTATCAATACGTCGAAGGTACCACTTGCTGGTTTTAACTCGACGAGAGAGAGAGCACCTATTGTCGGTGTTGGAGAGCTGTTTTGAAGCTCTCAACTGTCTTTGCATGCATCTCTTCATCCAGTTGGTTCCAATGAATTATACACTTTTGATGAAGAAAGAGTTCTTGTATTGCTCAGTATTGCACACAGTAGTCTCTAGTGCCTTGGAATTGTTCTTGCCTTGTTCACTATATTGGCACTATCAAACTTATCAAAGCATTTTGGCTTGATTTTACGTTTCGGCTTACTTTTCACCAAAAATTCAAAAGGATTTATAGCTGGGACCAAACCCTGAACCACCTTGTACAAGGATACCAGTTTTAGGCTTGTTCTCCTCAGTTGAAGATTCTCTAACTTTAGATCGTTGAGCATCTTGGTGACAGAACCATCTTCTCTTGACTTATAGATTTTATGTTTCCCAAATATCTGTTAATTGTTTAAAAAATGCATTGCCATGCATATTAAAGCTCTTCAAAATATTGCAAATGTTGCAAAAGTTGTATAAACTGAATGTTTCGATTGTGTTAATAATATGATTGGCCAAGCATAGCTGAGACTGTCCCAAATGCTGACTGACAAAATGGGACGTCAGGACCACACATTCTGAAACCCATGTTCACTTTGGAAGTATGTTCCTGTGCCTATCCCAGATAAGCCTTTGAACAAAAAAAACTTTTCAGCTCAGGAAGGAAAAAAAATATGAGGAGCATCGTCCTGAAAGAAAATTTAACAGTGATTGGCTAGCCAAAATACCCTGGCTAAAGTTTGACGACATAAAAAACAGCATTACATGTACCATTTCACGGCATTTGTATCAAGCATTATGGCACCGACGCTAATGTTTCTCAAAATTTGAAAACCAGATTAAGTTTATCTCTGCTGTTACCGATCATGAAACATGCAAGTCGCGTGTAACTGCAGCTAACATTACGGTAAACGTTGCAGCAAAATCGAGGACATGATGATGATCTGGTGGAGGGAGAAATTCTAGAACAAATTGAACAGTTGTTTGACTATTCAGACAAAGATGTTGATGAATTTTGTGAGAAGTATGTTGGAGAGGAGGCAGTTTTCTCCTTTGCCTGAGACTGATTGAGAATCTTTATTTTCGTACAACTGAAATAAAAAAATAACTAATCCCTCACCTTGAATCAGCTAATGTCTACAAGACTGCATGTCAAACAAAGCCTACAAGACTGTCTGACTGCATGTCAGACAAACCTTAAAAGACTGTCTGACCGCATGTCAGACAAAGCCTACAAGACTGTCTGACTGCATGTCAGACAAAGCCTACAAGACTATCTGACCGCAAGTCAGACAAAGCCTACAAGACTGTCTGACTGCATGTCAGACAAAACCTACAAGACTATCAGACAAAGCCTACAAGACCGTCTGATTGCATGTCAGACAAAGCCTACAAGACTGTCTGACTGCATGTCAGACAAAGTCTACAAGACTGTCAGACAAAGCCTACAAGACCGTCTGACCGCATGTCAGACAAAACCTACAAGACTGTCTGACCGCATGTCAGACAAAGCCTACAAGACTCTCTGGCTGCATGTCAGACAGGGGCTCTGACAATTTGGCACTGACTGTTATCATGGTTTTTTGATAGTACAGACCATGAGCCTGAATCTATGCAGGATTCATAGACTTTTAAAGTATCTGGTACATTTTAACAATATTGTTGTCAGTATGGACACAAATTTAAGTCAGTGGCCTGTTATTAGACTGTTTGTGCCACTGTCCTGTTATGAGACTGTTTGTGCCACTGTCATACCACAATAAAACTCTTCATACTTATTTATCTTGTGTGTTGTTTGTATTATCTGTTCCTTTGGGGTGCAAATCTTTTTTTGCAATAAAATTATCTTATCTTGGTTATAATGAATTCTACTGAAATAAGCAAATATATAATTCTAATCGAGTGTAGACTGTGGGATCGCTTTCGGTTTTGGTAATGTGTATATTAGAGACATAAACAGATAAAATAATTACTTAATTTTTTTATGGCATTTGGTTGGAAAAAAATAATACAATTTGTAAAAATTTTGTAAGTTTTTCTTGAATTAGAAAAATTGATGTAATTTTAAACAATACAGATATTAATGATCAACCAATTCCATTCTGCATTTTAATTTATAGCTTTTCAAAATGTTTAAACATAAACAAAGTCGAATATCTGATTTCTTCAACAAAACTTATAAACACAGCCTGAAACTCTTACAGAGGATGATTCTGAAGACATGGATGCATTTGTGGAACATGACGACACTCCACCATAAGATTCTAAAACAGGGCAATCATATAAGAAATTCAAGCG
Source organism: Gigantidas platifrons (assembly GCA_002080005.1). Lineage (NCBI taxonomy): Eukaryota > Metazoa > Mollusca > Bivalvia > Mytilida > Modiolidae > Gigantidas > Gigantidas platifrons. The sequence goes on from MJUT01013641.1 coordinate 188,909, forward strand.
AGATTGACATTTTAAACTGGCATTGCACTTACTCAGATAGGATTAAAAGAAAAATACATGACCTATATTATTATATTGATTAGAATATTGGATTTATTGGCATTTGCTCAAATCTAGTTTTTAATGGCCTTTTTTTAAGAGGAGGGGCCACTGACAAATTTTACCCAAATCATAGAATGAACTCTGCCATTACCAAGGGGTCAAAATTGTATCCAACCCTAATTGTAATTTTTATTTTATGTCTCATTCTAAAAAAAGATTTCTTATGAAATTTTCTGACTGCATTTTTCAAACAAATTTGACCTATATAGCTCTTACTGTTTCTGAGATAAAAAGGGTCCATGAGGGTCAAAAGAGACCAACATCCTGGGTTCTAAAAGTTTTTAGCTCACCTTGCCAAAGGCAAAGTGAGCTTTTGCCATCACTTGGCATCCGTCGTCTGTCGTCCATTAACTTTTCACATTTTAATCTTCTCCTCTGAAACCCCTTAGCCAAATGAACTGAAATATGGTAGGAAGCATCTATGGAAGGTCCTCTATATTATAGAGGTATAAAGTGTGCTCATTTCGTCCCAATCCATTAACAAACATGGCTGCCACAGGCAATTCTTGTTTCTAATTGGCTGATTTTTAAAAATCTTCTCTGAAACCGCTTTGCCAAATGAACCGAAACTTGATAGGAAGCATCTATGGAAGGTCCTCTGTAAAGATTGGTCTTATCTTCCCGATCTAGTAACAAACATGGCCACCACAGGCAATTCTTGTTTCTGGTTTGCTGATTTTTAAAATTCTTCTCCTCTGAAACCGTTTTGCCAAATGAATCGAAACTTGGTAGGAAGCATCTATGGAAGGTCCTCTATAAAGATTGCTCATTTCGTCCCGATCCGTTAGCAAACATGGCTGCTACAGGCAATGCTTGTTTCTGATTGGCCGATTTCTAAAAATCTTCTCCTCTGAAACCACTTAGCCAAATGAACTGAAACTTGGTAGGTATCATCTATGGGTGGTCCTCTATGAAGATTGCTCATTTCCTCCCGATCCATTAACAAACATGGCTGCCACAGGAAATTCTTGTTTCTGATTGGTCAATTTCTAAGAATCTTTTCCTCTGAAACCGCTTTGCCAAATGAACCGAAACTTGGTAGGAAGCATCTATGGAAGGTCCTCTATAAAATTTGCTCATTTCGTCCGGATCTATTAACAAATATGGCCACCAAAGGCGATTCTTGTTTCTGATTGGCTGATATTTAAAATTCTTCTCCTCTGAAACCGTTTTGCCAAATGAACCGAAACATGGTAGGAAGCATCCATGGAAGGTTCTCTATGAAGATTGATCATATCGTCCTGATCCGTTAACAAACATGGCCACCACAGGCAATTCTTGTTTCTGAGTGATTGATTTCTAAAAATCTTCTCTGAAACCGCTTTGCCAAATGAGCCGTAACTTAATAGGAATCATCTATGGAAGGGCCTCTATAGGGATTGCTCATTTCGTTTTGATCCGTAGACAAACATGGCCACCATAGGCAATACTTGTTTCTGATTGGTCGATTTCTGAAAATCTTCTTCTCTGTAACTGCTTAGCTAAATGAACCGAAACTTGATAGGAAATATATATGGAAGGTGCTCTATAAAGATTGCTAATTTTGTCCCGATCCGTTAACGAACATGGCTGCCATAGGCAATTCTTGTTTCTGGTTGGTCGATTCCTAAAAATCTTCTTCTCTGTAACTGCTCAGCCAAATGAACCAAAATTTGGTAGGAAGCACCTATGGAAGGTTCTGTATTAAGTTTCCTCAAAGTACAATGAAAGGTGAGGAGCGACACAGTCTTAGTCCACTGAGCCTCTAGTTTTTATTTTAATTCCGATTTTATGTATGCAGTTCTTTCCATTGGCATTGAATTCCTTTGGCTTTGGAAAAATCCTATAGTATTGTAATTTTGCAGACTCAATATTATAAAACTGACCGCCACAATATAAAAAGTAATCTTGTTGAAAGTGGCATAAAACACCATAACTCTAACCTCTTAATGTTGTGAAGCAAATGGAAATAAACCCCACTTTAAACATTATTATCAAAAAGTTACTTTAAAAAATCACTTGTTCCAAGTTGTTTCTCTGACTGTATATATATATATATATATTTACATATACAGTGAAACCTGTCTAAGCCGAACCCTGAGTAAATCAAACACCTGCCTAAACCAGACAGACTTTACAGTCCCATCTACTGAACCCTGAGTAAATCAAACACCTGCCTAATCCAGACAGACTTTACAGTCCCATCTACTGAACCCTGAGTAAATCAAACACCTGCCTAAACC
>MJUT01013641.1:192866-206078 GCA_002080005.1 Gigantidas platifrons
TGTCAGCTATGTAATTTGAATCTGTGTAAACCAAACACCTGTCTAAACTGAACAAATTCTTAAGTCCCAAAGGAGTTCGGTTTAGACAGGTTTTACTATATATATATATATATATATATATATATATGACAACAAAATTGTATGAGAAGTATTTAAAAATCTAGATTTATCTATTTGAAACCACAATAACTGTTTTTGACTCTTTATCAGTCAGTGGATTGTGGTTTTAGAATTTTGGTTATCGACGTTTATTATTTGTTTTTACAGTAATAATCATACACAAGTATAAATGTTCACAGAAGATGTAATCATCATTATATATCTGTTAGAAGTCAGTTACATGTAATTGTTTATGTCAAGTGTAACAAGTAAGATGTCTTCAGGTGCTTGTCCAATAATACTTACTATGGCTTATCTCAGATTCTTGACATGTTAATTATCTGTCATGTACATGTATGGGCTAATTAACATCATGAATTTGTACTTGATCACGTTAATTACAATTTGAAATAGAAATCATACACAAAGTATCATGTTATATCTATTTATAACCCAGTCACACAGTCTTTGCCTTATTTTTTTTCACATTCTTACCGAATGTCCGAAAGCCAAATTTAGAAAAAAAAATTCGATCACACAGTCTTTGTCTTTTTTTTTGCCACCTACTTGCCCGAAAGCCAAATTTAGAAAAAATTTCTATTTATTCAAACAAATTCTTTTATATTTTTCACTTGTCTGAATCCAGTTTAGCTTGTCTAGGGCGTCGGGGAAGTGGGTTAATGCAAAGACTGGTCACATTTTTGTGCCTGTCCCAAGATAGGACCATGATTTCCAATGTTATATGTCATGTTCTTTCTTATGTTCAATTAATTTAAAAGTTAGGGTGAGAGGTGATTGTTCGTTTTGTTGATATTGGTTGGATTGTTGATATTGGTAGGATTGTTGATCATCGATGTTTAAATCTTCTTTTCATAATAGTAATTTTGATGATATGAAGATGGACAGTTTGCAGATTTATATACTACATGTAGGGTTATATTTTTAGTCCTCTGAATTAAATCAAATGGTGCATAAGTGCATGAAAGTGGTGTTAAACACAATTAACCAGTATGTTAAATTATGAATACTACAGACTAGTTTGTATTTATACAGCAAGAACATTATTTTGTCTCCAAAATGCTTTGCCAGTCTATTATGGCTTTTAAAGCCATAATGGACTGGTAAAAGCCATAATGGACCGGTCCATTATGGCCTTCTTCAAAAAGAATGAAGATTGCCTAAAAATTTTCATAAAATTTCAAAATTCTAAAATCAATAAAAAAAAATANTTTAAGTTCAAAATTTTCAAAAAATTTCAAAATTTCAAAAAAAAAAAAAATTCAAAATGTTCATAAGATTTCAAATTTTTAAATGATAATATTGAAAAATGATAAAACAATTATTGTCTACCATTTCGGTCAATACTATGGCCTTCAAAAAGAATGAAGATTACCTAAAATTGAAATTGACTGGTTAATAAAAGTATTAAGAAATGGGTGTTTTCATAATGGACCGGTTATATGTCCTCAGTTAAGTCATAACGGCCCTCAGAAGGTTGTATTGGCCCTCGGCATTGCCTCGGGCCAATACAACCTTCCTTGGGCCATTATGACTAACCTTGGACACATAACTGGTCCATTATGAAAACACCTATTTATTAATACTATAGTAATAATATATAACTTGCATTTCAAAGGGGTTCTAAATTTAGTAATAAACCTAAGATACATGTACACGTACAATGTACATGCATTGTACCTGTATTTAATACAGTATAGTTACATTTGAAACTTTAATGTAAATTAGACTCATAAATAAAAAAAAACATTTTCAATTCAAAGTAACATATATTTAGCCTAAGGAATCCATTTGATATTTCTAACAGAGTTATAAACTCATCAGTGCATAAAAAATACATACAACCATTCACAACCAAAAAAAAACATACTACAATTTTCTTTATACATATTGTAGCATGAGAAATCAATTAAATTTTGCTAACTTCTTACATTGGATGCTTCAAATTGTACAAATTTGCCAAACATTTTGTTTCATTTTTATTGACTGAGGAGAAATATATTATTGAAGAATTAAGGACTGACAGATGTTAATAAGTAGAAAGTCTGAGCTGGAAATTAAAGAGCTGTAATGATGCAGAAATGTGAAGTTAGAACATAAACCTTGTAACTTACACAATTAAACAATGATATAAACAACAGGAGAAACTGATTAGATTAACAGGTTCATAATATCGTAATAAATATTTGATGTTTATATTTTAGATAAATGTTAATTTAGCACTTTAAAGCAAATGAATATACAAGAAAATGTATTCCTAAATCCTAAAGATATTAAAACTGATATTATTTATTTTTAGATCAAGTATTTGAAGCCATGATTAATACATAATCCTCTTGCCATTACAGCTGAGTTTTACTGAAATTAATTAAACATAAAATATCTTCTTTTAATTAGAAGGTGTTTGATGAAATGTTTTAGACAAAAGTGAATTTAGCATCGTACTTAAAACAAATGAATATATCAAACAATTTTCTTTAAGTCAATAAAACTTTATATAATATTTCTGTTTTTAACAACAAACCTTTTTACATTAGTTGTTATTTAATATGACGAAAAACATTCTTTTACATATATATGCAATATATATTATATATCTAAGAAAATATATGATTCAGTTAAGAAAATACTGTAAAAAAAAATAGTGAAAAGTAATCTAAATGTAATCTGTTACGAAATTATTGTATTGTAACCTTGGGCTAGCATGTGAAGGCTCAATCTGGGTTTTCGAGAGAGGAATGCACAACTGAAAAAAAACCTTGTTTAAAGGGTTAGGGTTAGAGTTTAAAGGGAAAGGGTTAGGGTTAGAGTTTTGGTGTTTAATGCCTCTTTCACCAATATTTCAATTATTTCCTGACGGTCTGTTTTTATTGGTGGAGGAAACCGCAGTACCAGCAGAAAACCAACGACCTGCCACAAGTTTTCTCTGGGTACTCCAGTTTACTCCACCAATAAATTTCTGACCTTGTTTATAAATAAACTTGGAAATATTCAAATTCATTACAGATGGCTTAATAACAAAACGCAATTAGTTGGAGAATTTATTTGATGCAGACATATGAGATTGATAATAACATATCCTTTTTTCCAATTGTTATTATATCGTACATAAATATTGGCATTCCCAATAGATGTGAGATAAAAACCAATTCTAGCTACATGTACATATTGTACAATGTAACACTACATGTACTTTAAAGTAGCACATTTATATCTATGCAAATACAATATTAGTGCAGTGTATTAAAATATAAAGTTTGTGTGTTTTGAGGCTTAAAAATTGGGGTAAAGGTCAAGGTTGTATGGTAGCTGGAATTACAACTACTAGTACCTATCACCACTTAAGTTCAAATCCTGCTTATGGAGAGGTGTACTCAATACAACATTATGTGATAAAGTTTGTCAGTGACTTGCGGCAGATCGTTGGTTTTCTCCTTTACTCCGGTTTCCTTTACCAAGAAAACTGACCGCCACCATATAGCTGAAATATTGTTGAAAGTGGTATTAATTGCATTGTTGAGGCATTATGGTGCTGGAATGGGAAGGCATGGTTCTGCGATATGATAACTTTGTCTTGGGGAAAACATCACAGTAAATATAGCAATGTTTCTGTTTACTAAATGAATTGTGTATCCTCTTTATTTGCTGTAAGTGCTAGAAGTTTATTGACCTCATACATCTTATGTGTATATGTGTAGTGTATATATTTACTATAATGGAGTCATACAATGGTTTAAGTTCAAGGATACCAGACAGCTGCTAATTAGATCATTTAATATTCATGATAATCTAATAATTTAATAATTCTGTAACTTTCTGTCTGATAAATGATTTAACATATTATGATTTATGAAGGAAACGTAATATTACATTACATGTATGCATAGTTAACCTTCACGTTTTAAAATTTTAACCAACGAGAAAGCGAAATCAACCTCAAACGTGAGCTCTGATAGTTGTTTCAAAGTTTTAATTTAAACATTGATCAAAGATTAAGAAAATCCAAAAGAAAATTAAATGATACAGAAATGTTTGTTTGCTATTAGATACCGACCGGTATGTTAAAAAGGGTAAAGAGGGGGGGTGTAATGGTGTTTAATGCCACTTTCAATAGATATGCTAACAATACACATGTACATAAGTACATTGTATAAAAAAGGGGTTTGGATATACAACTACCTATGCAATCAGTGCAGCACTGCTTATCACCACTGAAGTTGTGAGTTCCAATCCCGTCCAGGCAGGGCAGTTCGGTGGTTTTCACCGTGTACTCCAATTTCCTCTGCCAATAAAACTTGACCGCTTTGATATAACTGAAATATTGTTGAAAGTGGTGTTAAACACCATAACTCTAACCCTAATTCTAAAAAGGGGCATATTTATAATCTAAGGAGATGTGAAGGCATTTAGACAGTGTACAACTGTATTGATGAATTAGGTGTGCCTTTAACTCAGAGAAGGTACATATATATACATAGGCTACAAGTATTAAAATACTAATGCAGTGAGAAGACAGATTCAAAGTAGTCCTTTTTTTGCGGTCGTTATGGCACTGTCGTCGACAGATTGGTTTAATGCAATAACTCAGGTTCTAGTTGACAGATCCTTCTAAATACAATTCTCCTAGGCATTAAATAAAGGTTGTTATTGATTTGAGGTATTGTAGCCATATTTGTTTCTAAACAAAAGATCCTGAGTGCAAACATTTATGTTTCTGTTACTTGTAGAAATGTACATGGAGAGTTTATTTTTCATCTGATTTTGATGTTTTTTTTTTAATAAATTCCTATCAGTAAAAAGCATAGCAATATGATGTATATTGGTCTTTTCAGATCTTGGAAAAGCTTGTAAAAGTTTTGCACAGAAGTTACAAGATTTTAAGTTTGACTGTATTGGTGAAAACTTAACAGATGATGAGGCTAGGATAGGTAAGATGATCTACAGGTAGAAATAATTTGAATATTCCATTGATTGATTGTTGTTTATCAGCTATATCATGGTAAGAACAAGTTAATTTTCAATGAGATGATGATGTCTGATTTCTACTAAACCAACACGTTTAGTTGGATTTTTATAGTGCTAACTCACTGAAACAACAGTCCGCGGGTAGACATGTCGCTCCACTCTGACACATTATACTGATTCCGAGCAAACCAGTCTTTGCTCTTTCTCCTTAATAATGGGGAGAAGCTACCAATACCAATTTTATTGTCTGGTTTGACCCTATCAGGGCTCGAACACACAATCTATCACACTCTGGCATTAATAAATGCCTTATAAAGCGATCAATTTACTCATGCCTGCCTTTTCTGTCATACTTTACTTTTTACAACTTGTACTTGTCATGATCATGATAGCTGAACAATTGTTCATTTGCCATTCACTGATTCAGCAACAATTGTCCACTCACTAAAAACTTTGCCTTTTCTGCCATCCTGTATTTACTTGTAATTAAAGACCTTTGGTTACAGTGAAACCTTGTGTACAAATCGAAGGATCAGACAATATCATATCAATTTGAATTTGCAGTATACAGTAATTGAGTTACTATTATAATTTTTGAGTTGTTGCCCCAATATTTTTGCCATATAATAATAATAGAGTTCAGAAAATAGAATTCAAGCTGGTACATGTATCATATAAACATTTCCTGCTTCCTTTTGATATTCTAATTCCTTTAATCTCATATTACAATGTCAGATCCATGTTCTTTTCATTTGTAATAGTTCATAAATTATTTGACATATTAACTGGATCTACAATACAATTTTGTAAAACATATCAATTTATCTGTTAAGAGCTCCAGGAAGTTGGAAATTCGTTTGTATAAAGAAAAATATATAATGACACGCAACACAAATAGTCAGATGATCATGCGTCATATTTCCTCACGATTAAATCACGAGGAAAAGGGTTTTCATTTGTTGTGAAGTGTTTTGTCTTCAACAATAAGCTTATGCATGTGAAAAAAATGTATTGTGTATATATACAGTAAAACCTGTTATTTTGTGACCTTCTATTTAAGGGAGCTCAAGCAAGGTGTGCTTGATACAACATTTTGTGATAAAGTTTGTCAGTGACTTGGGACAGGTCGGTGGTTTTCTCAGGATACTCCAGTTTCCTCCACCAATATAACTGAATGCCACGATATAACTGAAATATTGTTGAAAGTGGCGTTAAACACCATAAACCCTAACCCATCTAATTAAGGGAACAGTGAAATATGGTCATATAATACAAGTTTAATTATTTTAATATGAAATGTAATGTGGAAGGAAATAACAAATTAAGATCACATACATGTATTACAAGTGATTACCTAATGATGGAGGTAGTCACTATGTGTACCAGTCTGTGTTTAAATCCATTATTAGCCCTATGTCCCAGTCTAGTAAAAATTGATTCAGGCTAGTAAAATTTGTATAAAATTTGCTTAATCAAATAGAAAAAAATTCTTCTAAAGTGTTGTTCAGGCTAGTTTGTCAAAATGTTTTTGGCACAGACTGAAGCACTGTAGTACAGGAAAATTCTATGAAACACTTATATAACATAAATGTATTATTGTATTAGATTCATATCTATTTATTGATTCTATTTTTAGCTGGATCATTGAAAGAGTTTGGAGTACTTATAGCTAATGTAGAAGAGGAAAGAGAGAGAATGGTAAACGTTTAAAGTCCAAATGAAACAAAAAATAGCATGGTTTTAGAATAGTTCTAAAATCTAATAAAAAAAATTGTTGAAACAGAGGCTAAGATTTTATAACCCTATTAACACACATATGCATGACCCCTCACTTTTCTGGATTACTGCATATACTTCAATAAAAAGTCAGTCTTTGTATTAATTTTTTTTCACCTACTTCAATGACCGAAAGCCAAATTTAGAAAAAAAAATCTATTTATTCAAACAAATTCTTTTATAATTTTCTCATGTTCTGAATCCAGTTTTACTTGTCCCAGGCATCAGGCAAGTGGGTTAGCGTGAAGACAGAAACAGTGGCTGGGTTAAATTAGTTTTAGGGACCCAAACCACATCTCCTAGTGAAATAATGTGGTCATGCAAGTGTTTTCCTCATGTGAGTAAAATTCCAACCGTTATATAATACTATAGTATTTTAAGCAATCTTTAAGTGTAGATTAAAAAAGTGACAATGACGATTCTGAAAAAAGATTTCATTAGTATACACAAATAAAAAGTTGGTGATGGTTTGTTTAAAAAAAAAGGAAGAAATTAAATTTTTATATTTCTTCCTTTTGTCTACTTTGTTAATATTATTTTAATATTTTAAACAAATGATATACATTGTACATGTACACTACAACTGAATTAAAAAAGAATTCTCTGAATAGCAATAGGATGTACATGTACTTGAAACACTACCAATCGTTTAAATATGATGCAGAATGGTTGTACTTAAAGTGTATTTTAGATTCACCATACAATAATAACATGTGGTATGTGTGCCCCTGTATTGGATTATGGTGTTTAATGCCACTTTTAACAATATTTCAGTTATATCGTGGTGTCCATTGCATTAGAAATCATTATTTAAAGATAGTATCAGCCCCTTCCTGGACTTTATTTCTCAAAGATATAAGTTAGGCCAAAAAAAAATTAATCATATTTTTTTTTGGCCCAACCATTTCATTTTAATATGGAACAATTTGAAAAAAACAGGCTCAAAATTTAAAATGAAGTAAAAAATATTAGGATGGAAATATTTATTTATAATGCTCTTTTGAGAGCTAATTTCTTGCCTGAATTCTAATAGATTCTTGCCAGACTTGCTTAATTTATCATATTGACATACTTAGAACATAATAATAAGCTAGTGAATACATATACTACACCAAAAAAAAATCAAATAAAAAAAAAAAATCCCTACCTACCTGCCCTATTTTTTTTAGGGATGAAACCCTAAACACACATATTTTTTTTTGGCCTTAGAACCATAAAAAAAAAATTCTGAAATTTATATTTTAATGTGAAATTCATTTTTTAAAGAAATCTAAAGCTTAGGACTCACCAAACCAGGCAAATCAAAAAAATATTGAAACTACAACCTGTAGTGTAGAATCAGAAAAAAAATGTGTAGGAAATTGTTAAAATTTCTTACATCGACCTTGGTATATGTTGTATGTATTGTAAATGACATTTTTTCTTCTGTTTTTAGATACAGCAAGCTACAGAACATTTCAATACTTTAGAAAACTTTAGAAAACAACAAATCAACTCTATTAAGGTATGGCATATTTAAACTGCTTCAGAAAATTAGAAAGTAAAAGGTGTGAATTTATATCGTCAAACCTGCCTTTAAGGGCACCTCTATATAAGAAATCATTGTCTATAAAGGGCAGTCTCATTTTTCCCATTGATGAATTTAGTGCTTATAATTTTAATCTGTATATAAAAGCCACATTTTCAGGTTCCCTTGAGTGCCCTTTATACACAGGTTTGACAATCTAATTTTCCATATATCCTTGACAGATGTTTTTTAAGTTACGAATATTTTTTTTTCTCAAGAAAATGATTCCCCAGCAGGACTTCGTAATTTTTTAGAATCTTACTTACCCACGGGTAAGTTGATTTCAAATTTCACTTACCCACACAAAATTTCACTTCCCCGCATATTCTGAAATTCAAACAAACTCGTCGAGCCATTTATTTATAAACTGACGATTTCTTTTTTCTTGATCATATAGACGATCCCTATCCCATTTAGGAGCGACGACATTGTCATTTGCGTCAGTCGTCGCCTTCCATTTAATCGTAAAAAAGTTGTGAAGACTCATCTGTGCATCTATACATCTCTGAGATGCTGATAAAATAATTTTTCCATTTCTGGTACCCTAGATTGACCGTATTTCAACAAATCAGAGCGTAAAAACATATTGGAACACAGTTGCGAGATCATTTCCGGTTTGACCAACAACCGAATTATAAACAGAGAACAAAAATATACAACAACGTACCACTTACCCAACGGGAAATTGCGGTACTAGATTTACTTTCCCCGGGATTGTTTTTCACTTTCCCCGGGAAACAGGAAATGGGAATTACGAAGCCCTGCCCAGGATAATATACAACAAAGAAAACAAATCCATTCTGTCTTTACGACAATAAGTTTTAGTGAAAAAAAATGTTGTTGACCAATTAAGTTTTTATCATCTGTTACAAATATTATCTGTCTTACTATATGACTTATGGCCTTACAATCATAAAACTTTTATTCTAAACATTAAGGGATGTCACTTCTGCTGCAGCACACATGGTTGCCCTACTTTTACATGTCAACCAGTGAATATTTCTTTCAACGGATCAATATCGAAAAATATGGATTTTTGAACTTTGTTTAGATATTTAATGTTATATAAATAAATTGAATTATGATATAGGATTATTGCACTAATATTCCTTTTTATCCTGCAATGAGCACTCTAGTAAGCAAATAACATGTGTCGAATACAAGTGTGCTGTATTTTGTATAATATACAAATACAGCTTCAAGACACGCCACAGGTTATAAATAGAACATACAGATCTGCCATCTTGAAAATGTGAAATCCATCATGTCATATTTACAACAATACACACAAAAGTAATTAAAAAGCTTACCTTGAAAACTTATTTTAGTTAAATTGTATCAAACTTGAAGCGTACACGAAGCCAAATAACGTCTAATCTTTACGTTTCAAACACTATGACGTCAATGACGTCATCTTGGTATACAGGTATGCTGTATTTGTATAATATACGAATACAGCTTCAAGACTTACTTTGGGGCCCACGAAAGGTTTGAGGAATATTTATTTTTCTAAATTAAAAAAAAAACACTACCTAACCTAAATTGCAGGATAAAAACAATATTAGTGTATTGTAGAAGAATATAGAAAATATTTGTATTCGGCACGGAACTGGGGGAAAATGCTCGGCTGAAGCCTCGCATTTTCCTCCCAGTTCCTTAGCCTCATACAAATATTTTCTATATTCTTCTACAATACACTAATATTGTATATATATTAGTGCACTAACACTTTTATAATGGAGTACCAAATATTTCAGTCTTTGACAATTACATTTCACGACACTTTGTCCAATTCCTGCAGCTCTGATGCCTGCAGTAAGGATGTAATATCTATTTCCACCATCTTGTTTATCTCTCATCTGTTTGTGTGCAAATATTGTTTTACTCAGAACCTCTGTAGTGGGTACCAAACTAAAAAGAAAGTATGGATTTGCAATATCAGTCAAGATCCAATATTTTTAACTTGTCTGAAATGCTTTACTCTTTAAGTATATTTATTAAAGGGATATTAAAGCTCATTTTGGTATTATTTTTTTTATCTCATGAAAACTTGCAATTGGTTCAATAAATGATATTTATGATAAATTATCCCAGTTTTTATCAATGAATCTTTGTAAAAGTGACATAATTCGTTGATAATTCTGTCATGTCATGCGGGTTTTCTCTGGGTTTTTCCAATAATTGAATTTTTTGCTTCCTAGACAAAATTTCATTTCGACCCTTTTAAGTGATATTTTAACGATATTAGGGATTATATGGGCGTGCAAAGTATTTTTGGATTGTTTTTACAATTAAATTGAAAAGAAACAACCTTCGTCACGAGTCGAAAAAATATATGTTAAAACGAGCTTTAGTATCCCTTTAAGGAATACCTGTAAAAATATCGGCAAACGTTGCATTTTTCTTTTACAAAGAAATCTACATGAAATATTAGATACTATATTATAATAATTAGATATATGGCAATACCAATTGTATAATCACACACAAACTTTAATAACAGGATGAAAAGAGACAGTTTGACAAACATACAGCAAAGATTTGTCAATCTCTGGAGAGATATCTCAACTTAAAGACGAAGATGAATGATAATACTCTGCAAGAGGTAAGATAAAACAATGATGTTAATTAGAGTGAGTGATTGTTGTTTAACGCCAACTCAGCAATTTTTATACGCCCGTCTCGAGACGGGCCCTATTATGTTATTGGGTATGGCAGGTGGGCGGGCGTCCACTCAGGTTTCCGCACAATAACTTTAGTTCTGTATATCGGATCTTTACCAAACTTGGCCACATGATTCCCCTGTGGAAGGGGAAGAACCCTATTTATTTTGGGGTCATTAGGTCAAAGGTCACCATTACTATAAATATAATTTTTGGCAACAGGATCGTTTGCGCACGATTAACTTTAGTTCTGGATATTGGATCTTTACCAAACTTGGCCACATGATTCCCCTGTGGAAGGGGAAGAACCCTATTTATTTTGGGGTCATTAGGTCAAAGGTCAAGGTCACTGTTACTATAAATAGAATTTCTGACAACAAGATCGTTTCCGCACAATAACTTTAGTTCTGTATATTGGATCTTGACCAAACTTGGCCACATGATTCCCCTGTGGAAGGGGAAAAACCCTATTTATATAGACGGGCGTATTTTGTGATGCACACATTTCTTAATGAGCTATATTATGGCGAGAACAAGTTAATTTTCAATGAGATGATGATGAGGTCCGCTTTGTACTAGACCAACACGCTGAGTTGGATTTTTATAGTGCTAGCTCACTGAAACAACAATCCACATATAGACATGTCGCCCCACTCGAACTCATTATCCTAATACTGAGCCAACCAGTCTTTGCTCTTTCTCCTTAATGGTGTTTGCTTAGCGGAGAAACAACAAATACCAAATTTATAGTCTTTGGGTTGACCCAATCAGGACTCGAACCCATGATCTGCCACACTCAAGGCAAGCATGCCATGTGATGCACTGGTCTTCTGTGAAATTGGAATACTCAGTTAAATTCTCAAATTAACATGCACATGACTCGATTTTTAGCTAGATATGAAAATAACCACATTTGTTGTTCTGGCTGATGCCCTGGTTAATTTATAGATTAACATGTTTCTTGTATTTTTTCAGGCTGGCTTGTTTTTGAGCTAGATATAAAAATAGGCACTTTTTTCCTGGCTGCTGCCCTAGTTAATTTATAGATTTAACATGTCTGTTGTACTTTTTTTAGGCTGATGCTCAGCTTGATTTAGAGATCCGTGGCTTTAGAGAAGCTTCTATGAAATATGTACTGAAAGTTCAAGAAGTCCAGGAAAGAAAGAAATTTGATTTTATTGAAACAGTGAGTTAATATGCTAGTTAAAGGTGTAATCATGTCATATTATATACCCTCCTTTAAATCATATATAGTCAAACCTGCTCATGAGGTCACCTGTATTATAAGGTCACCTTTTTCTTGTCCTTTCATAGAAAATTTCATAATAATTCAACCTATTTGAAGAGGTCACCTGTCTTATAAGACCACATTTTCTTTGTCCTAAAGGTGATCTGTTATTGCTGGTTTGAAGGTATATTATTTTATATTATGTCATTTTGATTAGAGTCAAATGGAGATCTTTTCTGATTGAAGCAAATTAAGACAGAAAAAAAATCTCCCTCATAGTAATTTTTAAACGATCGAGAATCGTTTAATGCTAGCGCCCGTGCAAACCGGAAGACACTGCTTTACACAACATGTGTCGCAACCTTCCGCCCAGACAAAAATATAGTCCATATATAGAGTCAATTGTAAGAGGATGAGTAACTTAAATATCAGAAAGAGCATGCATGCAACATTCATATATTATAAATCCCCCTTAAAATCGGGTACTTATATGCACGTTTGCTCATCTATCAGTATTTCTTTGTTGCAACGCGGATTTTGCGGATGGATATTTCAATATATAGAAATACTTTGATTTTCGAAAATTGACATTTGAACAACAAAAAATGCATGTGGATATTTCAGCAAGTGTACAAAAATTGTACCTTTCTACTTTTGTCCTGTTCCGAAATGTGTGTTTTCTGTTTTTAAATTTAGAATAAATTTTAAAACATAGTCTATTTATATCCTACGCTGCTGGGGTTACAATTCAACTGGTTTGTCAGTGTCGTTAGTTCTCGACAATCGTAGTTTTGTTCTTGGGAACCAGTGCTTTAGACAACATGTGTTCTAATGTTTGACGTACTATCTAACGAAAAGTCTAGAAAATCCCGAAGAGGTTTTGACCTGTTAACCTT
>MJUT01013641.1:214568-280712 GCA_002080005.1 Gigantidas platifrons
GATTTGAGTATTGGATGTCTGTGGAGTAGAAATCAGACATGGATTTGAGTATTGGATGTCTGTGGAGTAGAAATCAGACATGGATTTGAGTATTGGATGTCGATTAGAGGTTGGATGTCGATCTGAGTCTTACATATGTACAATAAGAGAATAAAAAATATTGCATCATTTGTATATTAATCATGATAGAAGCACTGTTGACAGCATGTAAAGCCTATATATCTATATATATCAGCATGTTTGTTTGTAGGAATTAATGTTTAACTTGGTGGGTAACTATTTGTCTTCACTGAGCCATTACAATTAGCTTTTAATAAGTAATCATTATATACAAATTTAGTATATACATGTACCGAATTAAAATTTTACTAACTAAAATAAAAATTTAGCGGTGATGGTCAGCAAAGCGAGTAATCACCTTTCACCTCTAATTATAGAATATAATTATTTTTTTCTGTGTTTATTTCATCTCATAGTTGAATATTTAGGAATTGCATTAATATCCTAATTAGAATTTTATTAAGACAAGAAAGTTTAACAGTGATGGGCAACAAAACAAGCAATCATGTCTCACCTCTAATCACAGAACATAAAATAAATTTTCCTATCAGTGTTTATTTCATCTCATAGTTGCATAATTTACAAGCCCCTTTTCATTTCAAATATGAAAATGTCGTCTTAATATTGATATTGTTTAATCAGCTGTTTAGATTTTTTTGTAATTTAAATCTCGTGTTACTCTTGGTTTTGGTAAATCTTCTGCACACATTATTACATATGTTTTGTTAATCATGTGTCCGTTGACCCCGTCAATTAACAAAGATGGCTGCCACGGTTGTATTTGCAATTGATACTAGTAGTTTTCCAGCATTATCTTAAAGGCACACAGGGTGTTATTTTAATAAAAAAAAATGTTTCATAATATAAGACCTAAACTTTGATTTAAAAGACCATAAAGATATAATGCAGTTGCAATTTTTCATAATGTCACATGTAAATAACCTAGAACGAAGGAAATACGTCGCTGTTTGATTTTCCAGGATATCCAGGAAAGAATTCAATGATGACCCACCCAATGCTAAACATTCAAATTCTTTTCACTTATTACGACATTATAACAGATTTTTTAAACCTGGCTTTTTGTACAGAACATTAAATTAGTATGAAACATCAAATATTGGCAACTTTTAATATAAACAAAAAAATAAATTCTGACAACCTGTGTGCCTTTAAGCATCTGATATTTTTTCGCTAATATTTTGAAATTGCATTAAGATCGATGAATAATATTGTTCTAGGGTGATGTCTCTTATTTTTTTTGTAAAATGATGTTGTTTTTTTTTGGTTTTCAAGCATTATTTAAGATTTTATTATCCTATTTGACTGAAATTAAAATACAATGTTATCTCAAGTCTTGTTTATTGCAACAATTTAGAATTTTAAAAATGGCTTTAATGGATAGTACACAATTTCCTTTCAGAAGATGAAATTTCACTTGCAGGACATCTCCTGACCTTGCCCTTCATTCAAGATGGCCATTCAGTCTTCTAATTGGTTGAAAATTGAAAACCTTTTTTTTAACGTGATATCTTTTATTCAAATGCTTGTTACAATTAACACTCCAATAGTCCAAGCACCCTTTAGTGTTTCCTTGTTACATCCTCCTCTGATTATCCAGTGCTATAATCTTAATTGATAATGAAAATTGGAAGTCTTTGAAAATCTTCAAGGTGGAATGAAACAGAATCTGCATAAAAAGTCCTTAGGTGCCCTTCCCCGCCCCTCCCCCCCTTTTTTCCCAAAATTATATATGTTGATGATATCCCCATCCACTTTCCAAGATAGCCACTAGATAATACTTGTGTCGACCAAATGGAGCTTTACCATCTTCAAGCTATTGAAATCCTAATTTATATTGTATTGTGTTTTGTTTTTCTACGTCTTGTGTACCCTATGTTGCCAGCTTCTCTGGATTTTCCATTTTTGATTGCCCCTTCTGTATTCTCTACCGTTTATTTGTATTAATATAAATTAATTTTAGAGTCACATGTAATTTTATACGTGTTTTGATTGGTGTCGTTCTCAAGGCTTCGCATGCCATTGTCATCAGGTGAATTTCTTTAAATGAGGCACCTTTGGGGTTATTTAAATTTATTTCCAATTATTTGCCTTATTTGGAGAAAATAAATATATTTTTCAATATCATAACAAAAAAAGTTTGAATTAATTTATAAGGATTGATAGAAATTACTAATTTGCTCGGTTTATTCGAAATAACCTCAATCAGGTTGTACACACCCTTGCGTAACGCGCTACGCGGGTTGCACGGTTTGTACAACCTGATTGAGGTTATTTCTTCATGAACCGAACAAAAATTGTGATCAATCCTTAAATGTTAAAAACATTGATAATGGTAGAAAAATTGATTGACGGATAAACCAAGTAATATTGTAATTTAAAGTCATTGTTTTTACCAAGTGGTGTATGATCGTACTAACATAGTTATTAATATTTCTATTTCTGGCAGTCACAAGTGTACGAGGACGGGGTAATTAATTAATCAACGCTTAGCTTTTACACTTACACAATATAAACAGAATTCACCAATTTCTTTGTTGTTTATTTGTTGTTGGTTTTTATTTACAAACTGATTGAGTAAACCACTGATTGATAGCTATTTCTTGCCAATTTGTGAACAAGAAACACAACATGATGGGATGGTAAAGGCTGATATTAAGGGTGTTTTAGGGTGGGAGACTGGAAAAACATGGATATCGGAGTTCAGGGGCCGAAGGATTTGGTTCTCATGTAGAGACTTATAGATTACAGGATGATATATGGGGGATATGTGATAAAGTTTGTCAGTGACTTGCGACAGGTTGGTGGTTTTCTCCGGTTTCCTCCATCAATAAAACTGACTGTCATGATATAATTGAAATATTATTGACAGTTGTGATAAATACTATAAGCCTATATGGGGGACAATGGGGCACAAGTTCATATGCCAACAATTTCTGTCTTTTAAATAATCAGTGGTTTATTTCAAAGTTGGATTGCCTTTTTTCTTGCATGTAATTTAACTAACATATTTTTTCCGTGTTTTCTTTCCTTTGATTTTTTTGAGTGACTACGTTGTTCTTTAGGCTTAAATTGGTTAAATATAAAATTCAGTTGATAAGTTTTGTTTCAAACAGAATAAATGAAATGTGTTTCATTTGTTGCAGTTGTCGGTTAAATTACAATTGATAATAGATTAATGCTGC
Organism: Gigantidas platifrons; assembly: GCA_002080005.1. Taxonomy (NCBI): domain Eukaryota; kingdom Metazoa; phylum Mollusca; class Bivalvia; order Mytilida; family Modiolidae; genus Gigantidas; species Gigantidas platifrons. Next base: position 217,832 of record MJUT01013641.1, read on the forward strand.
ATTTGATAATTCTATGTTGCATTCACAAATGTGGAAATTAACAGATGTTGTTTCAGCTAACATGTGAACATATATTTGTTCTACCTAATATTTATTTCTCTGGCAGGTCAGTGGTTTTCCCCAGGTACCCCAGTTTCCTCTACCAATAAAACTGACCGCCATGATATAACTGAAATATTGTTGAAAGTGGCACTAAACACAATAAACCAAAACCTAAGTGAAATAATACCATATACAGTTAGACCTGCTTTAGTGACTACCTCAATTAATCAAAAACTTATATTATGTGACCTTAATTCAAATTCCCTTCCAAGTGCATTGCATATTGATTAAACCTGTATATAGTGACCACCTGTCTTATGTGATCATCTCTATTAAGCAATGACATTGTGTTATGTGACCTTAATTTAAATTCCCTTTCAAATGCATAGCATATTAATTAAACCTGTATTTAGTGACCAACTGTCTTATGTGACCCTATCCTGATGTTCACTTGAAAAGTCCCATAAAGCAGGTTTAACTGTGCTTGCATTTGCAGCTATTCAGGTGTCCATCAACTCTCTGCCAATAAATCTAATCGCCATAAAAAAACCAATGAAAAATTCACCCACACGACAGTCATACCAATAAAGCATAATAGTCCTTGAATGAAAATTTGAAATTTATGGTCCAAATCAAATTCTTGAAGAAAATGGAATACAGTTTTCGATATTAATTCAAATGAGTGGAAAAAAATTCATATACTCCCATTTAAAGTTACAGCATGTACAAAATTACATTGGTTTCAATTTAGAATAAACCACAATATTCTGGCTACTAATTATTTCCTGAAAAAAATTAAAATTATTGATGATGGAAATTGTAATTTTTGCCAGAAGGAAAATGAAACCATTGAACACATTTTTTGGGGTTGTGAAAATGTACAAAATCTTCTAGGGCAAGTAAATTCTTGGTTCGGTGACAAAGACATAAACCAAACATTTTTAAAGAAGACTCTAATTTTTGGCGATGTTGATAAAGTATATAAAGATGATGTATACAATGCCATTTTACTAAAAATAAAATACTATATATGTACCAACAGATGTCTGAAGAAAAAATTATCCTTTCATTCGCTTAAAGCTTGTTTGATAGATTTATATAAAACTGAAAAAATGATTGCTGTCAGAAATCAAAGAATTGCAGAATTTCAATTACACTGGAGTACTTTTGAAAAACTGTTTGAGGATTGTTAACATATTTTTTTATTCTTCTGTAAATTCCCTTTCCATAGAGACACCATTAAATATTAACTGATATAGTATACTCATTACCGGGTAATTAAAACAATATGAATATTTGATCCATCCAAATAATACTTTTGTATATCGGGTACAGTGTTATAGTCCAATTGATTGAATGCACCAGGCTAGACCATAAAAGTTTTACATACATGTATAAATGCCAATATAAAGTACAACCTCATCTTCTCAATGTCTTTATTTTTTATTTATTTTTTTTTTTATTTAAATACACTAAAATTCTTATCTACTTTTTTTTTTCTTAATTATAAAAAAAAATATTTATCACATATATCAATTGTAAACAATTTTAAACTCTGCAAAATACCTCTTTTCTCATTTTTCTATTCTAAAAAAAAAAAACCTCTACTGCAATATACATTATATGATTATATATTGGAAAAGATTATAAGAAGATTTAATTGTACTTTATTATATAGATTGTATGATGTTTTATATGTTATTATATTATTGTACTATATTCTGTATTGATGTATTTTGCCATTGAGAAAAAAAAAAATTCTTGAAAAAAACTTGAAATTCTTTCATATAGGTAGTTTTAAATAAAAACTGAAAAATGGACTGGTCCGAACACAGTTTTACTGGTCTTTGGCCGGAGGACCGGTGCTCATCATGGGGACTCTAGCATTCTAAAGCATGTAAAAACTAAGATATAATATTATGATTGTGTTTTTGCTTTTGCTTTGCTTGTGGATTTTATGAATTGGGAGAGGATTAGTTGTTTTTTTCAATGGTTTTTGCAAGTTTTTTTCTCCTATTTTCAGTATTTTTATCTAACAGTATTATTTTCATTGTACATTTGTAATTGAATATTTGTTGTAACTTGTACATAATCATGTTTTATTAATAAGAATAAGATGACATAAGGGCAAAAAAAAAACCCCAAAAAAAAACAACCTGTACGTCTGCTAACATTCTTGAAAAAAAATTTGGTACATTTTGTAGAGCAGATTGGCAAAACTTAAAAAAAAAAATTTATTACCCCCGCTCCACCGAAGGGGGGGGGGGTATACTGTTTTACCTCTGTCCGTCTGTCCTTCCGTCTGTCCTAAGATATTTTTTCTCACATTTTTCTCAGCAACTATTGATGGCAGAAATCTGATATTTTGTCACAAGCTTCATATAGGTATGCCATATTGTGGGAAGCGTTTTTGGACCCGTCAGATTCCTACTTCCCGTTTGCCGTCTTGGTTGGTTATTATACACATTGAACATATATGCGGGGGTATCATAAGTGAGCATTAGCTCACAGTTCATCTTGTTTTTACTGAGGTTATACAGGAAAATGATCTGAATTTAACTGTCGAAAAATACCAATAATAACTTGAGGGTCGGCACTAAAAATAAGGGTCAGTAAGGCTAGGGGAAACATAGACATTTTTTGGCCTAAAGACAGAAGTAATAGAAATAATTATTTTTTGATTAAAATTCAAAATTTGTGCCTTTACTCAATTAATCAACCTAAAGTTATACCTTTTAAATCAATGCCACAACTTTACATGCAGTAGTTGTTTCCCAAATGGTTTGCGGGGGGGGGNGGGGGGGGGCATTGTGGTTGTGATCGTATGGTAGCTGGATTTATCAACTACTTATGTAATCAGTGTCTATCACCACTAACGTTTTGAGTTCGAATCCCGTCCATGGCGAGGTATATTCAATACAACATTATGTGATAAAGTTTGTCAGTGACTTGCGGCAGGTTGGAGGTTTTCTCTGCTTACTCCCATTCCTCCATCAATTAAATAGTAATGTTGCAGATGAGACAATTTTTAATTTTTTAAAGAAATTAATATATAACAAAATATTTAAGTTTGTCTTTGTACATATTGTCATATAATATAACCTGATTGTTTTATATACAAATATGTCATAGTTCCAACGGTCTTCTAAGTTAAGGAAATTAATTCATGTAAATAGTTAACGCCACCATATAGCTGAAATACTGCTAAAGTTGGTGTTAAACACCAATCAATCAATCAATCAATTAATCGATCGATCGATCAATCAATCAATCGTTTTTATTACAGAAACCAATAACACAAGCCAAAGGTGGATGTACGAGGGAAGGTTATCTGTATTTAATGGAGAAAAGTAAGTATTTATAATTATAAGTAAGGACAGAAAAATAATCAGAGCTTAACTGACCAAGTCTGAGATCGTAGGTTGCAATATAAGCTTTTCTTTTTACCAAAAATACTCTTTAAGTCAAGTTATTTTGTCATGTAATCGTGGTAATACAATGTATATAGGATTAAAAGAATTTGACAAAAAAAATTAATATGCAAATTATTTCATAATTAAACCGTAGATATAAAATTTAGTGGATATGACACGTTTCTGGAATAACCTTCATCAGGAACACTCAAAGTTGAAAAATTTGGAAACCATATAATTTTTAAATCTTGGAGAGCAAGAAAACCAAAATCGGCTACGGTCACCTATGTCTGATGGAGGAGAACCTTAGTTTCAATAATAATTACATGATTTTAGGAACTGTAAATTTCAATAACGATAAAGAAAATATCTTTATGATAAGTGTTTTTTGTTTTAATTTGATATGATTGTTTATTTGCTTGTTCAGTCGGAAACTTATTTTATGTATATATGTAAGTCAGTAAATAAAAATTTTAATTTGTATAGAGCAATACAGAGCATCTAAATGGATGCCTAAACAGGCCAAAGATTTGACAGGTATTGTTGGTAGAGGGTGGTCTGGGTAATGAAAATGAATGTTGTCATCGAGTTGTGTTAAACTGTCAGGGTTATTTCCCTTTTAATATATTCGGAGATGAGAAAAGAAAAAGAGAAATTGTTTAGAAATGTTTGAATATTTGTCTTTTTTAATATAATATCTGTTAAAGATTGTAATAATTCTTGGAATTATAGCAAACAAGACGGGAGCATTTATAAAATAGAATTGGATGTGAAGAAAAATATTGAAGATACCAAGGTGATATCAGAAGCCATCAATCGAAAAGATTATTTTTAACTTTCCCTTGGAAAATAACTCTGACGGAATTAACTTAATTTGGGTTAATGTTAATGTATATATGAAATGTATGAGGAAAAAATGATCAAGAGGATTGGGGGAAAAAATTGGCAGAAAAAAATTACTAAAATATATTAAGAAATATCTTGATGCTATTTTATTGGTTAATGTTAGCAATTAATTTAGAATATTGGAATAATCCTTTTGATTATAGATTTAACGGTAAGAAAAAATGTCTGTATGTGTGTAGATACCCAGCACCACCCTCTAGAAATGACGGCACTAACAATGGTCTATGCATTGTGTACGACAAACATCATTACAAAGCATTTAATGTAATATAGTTAACAGACAACCCCCTGTGTTTACTTACATGTATGTGGTATAAACAGTATGTTGACTTACATGTAATACTAGTAACTTGGTTATAGGTGAACAAATTTAATATTAAATGTACCATTACTGAAATATCATGACAGGAATGAATTCAAGTGTATTATTTATTACATTGTACAATGATTTAATGATTCTGTCAATATTTATTACATTGTACAATCATTTTTTTGTCAAAAGATATTACAATGTTAGGATGTAGGATAATTTTATAATAATTCTGTCAATGTTTATTACATTGTATAATTATTTAATATTTCTGTCAATGTTTATTACATTGTACAATAATTTAATATTTCTGTCAATGTTTATTACATTGTACAATAATTTAATATTTCTGTCAATGTTTATTACATTGTATAATTATTTAATATTTCTGTCAATGTTTATTACATTGTACAATAATTTAATATTTCTGTCAATGTCTATTACATTGTATAATTATTTAATATTTCTGTCAATGTTTATTACATTGTACAGTAATTTAATATTTCTGGCAATGTTTATTACATTAAACAGTAATTTAATATTTCTGTCAATGTTTATTACATTATACAGTAATTTAATATTTCTGTCAATGTTTATTACATTGTACAATAATTTAATATTTCTGTCAATGTTTATTACATTGTACAATTATTTAATATTTCTGTCAATGTTATTGTACAGTAATTTAATATTTCTGTCAATGTTTATTACATTGTACAGTAATTTAATATTTTTGTCAATGTTTATTACATTGTACAGTAATTTAATATTTCTGTCAGTGTTTATTACATTTTACAGTAATTTAATATTTCTATCAATGTTTATTACATTGTACAATAATTTGATAATTCTGTAAAGACTAATTATATTTGTAGGATGGATTGGTAATTCTGTAAATATCTATTACATTGTACAATGATTTTATAATTCTGTCAATATCTATTACAATACTTATTACAGCATTGTACAATTATTAAATATATGTATATTCATCAGTAATTAGTTCACCTAGACCAAAGGTCCATGTGAACTATTGTCATCACTTGGCATCTGTCGTCTGTCGTCTGTAAACTTTTCACATTTCAAGCTTCTTCTTCGAAACCACTGGGCCAATTGGAACCAAACTTAGCAGGAATGTTCCTTGGATGGTCCTCTACAAAGTTTCTGTTTTTCGTTCCAGTCGGATATTCAACATGGCTGCCAGGGCCAATAATATGCTCTGATTGGCTGAAATTTCAAAGATCTTCTTCTCTGAAACTAATGAACTGACTGAACCCAAACTGTAAATGAATGATCATTGGAATGTCCTTTACCAACTTTCTGTTTTTTATGCCGATCGGAAATTCAAGATGGCCACCACCGCAGGACATAGATTAACATTGGACCCTATGGGAAAATGTTCAAATGCTTTCTTCTCAGAAACTACAAATGTGATTAAAGCCAAACTGTACATGAATGTTCATTGGATGGTCCTCTACAAAGTTTAGGTTTATTTTCCCGATATGAAATTTAAAATGGCGGCTATGGCAGGACTTAGTTTAACATTGGACCCTATGGGAAAAATGTTTCAAAACGTTTCTTCTCTGAAACCACTTGGACAATTGAAACCAAGCTGTCCAGGAATAATCATTTGAAGGTCCTGTAAAAAGTTTGGGTTTTTTATGCCGATCTGAAATCCAAGATGGCCACCACCGCAGGACATAGTTTTTACATAGGACCAATTGGTTCTTTTTATAACCAGGTGAACGATACAGGCTCTTGAGAGCCTCTGGTTTGTTACAGTTTCCTTTGATCTTTACTACCTGATAAATTTAGTAACAACGTTCAGTTGACCACCGACTCGTGATACAAGAAATTATCAGCTGTTGGTCATTTGTCATGCGCGGTCTAACGTCACTAAACCTTTCATTAAAAAAAAAGGTAAAAACACAACAAAAAAATCACAAAGCTGTGTTAAAATTGTGAAATTACCGATAAAAATATATACAAATGTAGTATATAAAAAAAAGGTCACAACACAACAAAAAATCACAAAGCTGTGTTAAAATTGTGAAATTACCGATAAAAAAATTATTAGTATTTTTTTCACTCGACAAGGATTATCAGGTCCATATCAGATTCGCTCTTCGAGCTCATCTGATATGGATCTGATAATCGCTCTTCGAGCTCATCTGATATGGACCTGATAATCCTTGTCTTGTGAAAAAAAATACTAATAATTAATATTTCTTTTAATATTGTATTAGATGATATACATTTATCAACAATCAATCAATCTATCATATACATTTATCTCTGGTTCAATTCAACTCAAACATTTTATCTGACTGTAGTGAAATTATAAACTTGTGCAAGTAAATATATATTTTAAATCTTAACTTATTATCTTATAAGCACTTTATAATCTAACTTTAAAATTACATTCTGAAAACAGTTTTGAAAATTAGTTAACAATGTAAAATGGTTTGTCTTTATCGATAGCATCCTAATATGTTTGGGGCCATCGTGAATTTACAACTACCTATGCAATCAGTGCCTATCACCACTAAAGTTGTGAGTTTGAACCCCGTTCATGTCGAGCTCTGTTCAATACAACATTACGTGATAAATTTTGTCTGTCTTTAATATCGAAGTCACTTCGTTAATACTGACAATATAATTCTGTGAAATCATTTTTGAAATAATGCCCAAATTACCGATAAAAAACACATATTGTATAACAGTATCTTGTATTTCTTTGTATAAATAGGATTGTATAATTATGGAAGGTAATTAATATAAATAATTGTTTTAACCACCAGACCACTGTATCCCCCTTATTCAATGGATGTATACAGCATAACAACAGTAGAGATAAACGTTTGTCGAGACCTTCAAAATTGACGTTATGTTGTTATAGTTAAAATAGGTAACATCATAATCCATTTGATATCAGACTGGTCGATAATTTTCAGTATCAGAATCAGTTTGTTGAAACTCACAATATCACTCCATGAGATTTCAGACACATTTTCTAAATTACAAATAAAAGACTTTATCCTGCAATTGTGTTATTTTTGAGTGCTAATAAAGGGGGTCAAATAAACTTCAGTGTTATTTAGTCTGGTACCCGATTCATGTAGAGCGACAGAAAGAAACGGTCACAGTATAAGCGCTGACGTCACAGATGACAACATGAAAACGATTAGAACGACGCTTGTTTCAGCTTTTTTCAAACAATTTGGCAGTTTTTTTTAAACTTTTTGATATTGAAGGATAAACACAATATACATACATTGTCGTTAAATATAAAATTAATTTGCACTCGCTGAGAAACAGGCTAGAAAATCTCATCACAGGCTTGCTTTAATACCTGTTTCAAAAGCTCGTACACATAAATTTTCTATTTTCCGACAATGTACGTATATTGTGTATTTATACAACACAATCAACATTTTTCCCCATGTAATGATCAGTTATACATGTGACTTGATGATACTGGTTAATACATATGTTAATGTTTAAAGTAAACACAGAAGAGTTGTCTACCTTTATTACATTGTATGCTTGTTATTTGTGTCTATTTCAATCTTCAGTTTGTTGAATGTATAAATTTTTTTGGTTTTTCATCAGACCCGTTTTATCATTGGTTATTGCCTACTGTTCGAGGTATGAAAGCTTCCAATTACTGACTAACAAAACTAAGACATTCAAATCATACTTCTTATGTTAAAAGCATGATTAAGTACCAGTCAGTGTAGATTTTTTAATTAGGCAGGATAAATTAAAAACATTGAAAAAAGAAAAAAGAAGAAAATATATAATTCCAAAATAATAAAAACGTGGATGTCTAATTTAGTGCACACGGCACATTTCTGCTGGAATAACCTTCATCAGGTAGGTTCAAAGTTGAAAGATTGGAACGAAAGTAAAATAATTTTTAAAAGTCTTTGGATGCGAGAAAACCAAATTGAATAGTCAAAATATCCTTAAACATAAAATAAAATAATGTTTTTGATACATGAATATTGATTTTTCTGTATGAAATCAAAAGCCATTAATATTTTAATAGGAAATCAATCATTTGTGTCAAACATTTTGAAGACATAAAATACTGATTTACTTGCATGTAAACATTGTCAAGCACATGCATCATACTATAACAAAGTACCGTTTATTTCTCCTTCAGAAAGCATGTTTGCATTTCATCATCTTTACTTTCTTATTTCACCTAATTAAAATGTTTGTTAAGATAGAAACTATGGAAGGGCCTCTATTAATAGTGCTCATTTTGTTCTGGTCTGCTTACAAACATGGTTGCCATAGGCAATTTTTCTTTCTGGTTGGTCTAACAGGTGAGCAACACAGGCTCAGTTGGGCTCAGCCCACAGATCCTCTAGATTTATTCTGGCATATAATGCATATATGGCGTTGTTAAATAGTATCAAATGTGGGTCAATTTAAAAAATCATATCTTCATTAGTAAAGCTAAGATTAATGAACTGTCATTTTTGGAAAGTTGTGGTAGTTTTATTGTGTATTCCTTCAGTACAAGGGGCCATTGTGGTTGTGATTGTATGGTAGTTGGATTTACAACTATCTGTGCTATCAGTGCCTATCACCACTAAAGTTTTAAGTTTGAATCCCGCTGATGGCGAGGTGTACTCAATACAACATTATGTGATAAAGTTTGTCAGTGACTTTCTGTGTTTTTCCGAGTTCTCCGGATTCCTTGACCAATAAAACTGACCGCCACAATATAACTGAAATATTGTTGAAAGTAGCGTTAAAAACCATAGCCATAACCCTCCAATACTAAATAATAGTAAGTCATGAAAAACTCTGATCTTCAACATGGATTCAGGAGATCTTTTAGTTTGTGCTACCATATGTCAGAGATTTATTTTACCAATCCATGCAATACCTTCATCATTGTAAAAAGGTCAAAAAATGAAATCAATTCAATAAATATTGCTATTTACAATATTTTAATGTCTTAAAGAATGTTTAAACCCCTTTTTCTTACCTTTCTGTACTGGCAAAATTTTGTTTTATAAATGCACTACAAATTCTATAAAAGTAGGTTTACATGCTCATACATCAAGCGCTGAGGTATTTGTGACATCTCACGGTTTTCATTCATTGTCGAATATGATCGAGTAATTTCATAAGCTTTTATTTTTCTTGGTTCCTTGGCATTCTTTTATTACATAAAATTATTAAAATAGATTTCAATTATTATGTTAACTGAATATGAAGCTAGTACCCAGTGTACCTTTAAGCTCAAATTTTTATGAATTATGAAAAGAAAGTTTAAGCAGTTTATGTATTTATGATAAAATGCATAAGAGAAATTATTTCATGTCATAGAATTTCATCATTTCTTTTTATAGAAGCACTTGGTACAACATGGACTAAACATTACTGCTGGTATAAAAAAGAAAATAAGGAACTACACATACTACCATACAACCAAGTCACAGGCAAATTGGTATGTTCTGAGTACATGTAGTAAATGTCTCATAGTTATTCATTTTAGATGCTAAAAACCCCGATGTATGTGGTTCTTTTTTGAAATGTTGTACATTAACCTGTGTGATTACTGGGCCATTGTGGTTGTAGAACTCGTAATTGTATGGTAGTTGGAGTTACAACTACATGTGTAATGAGCCTATCACCACGTTGTGAGTTTTAATTCCACTCGTATTGATGTGTACTAGATACAACATTATGTTGATTAAGTTTGTTAGTGACTTGTGGCAGGTTGATGGTATTCTCTGAGTACTCCTGTTTTCCTCCAATAATAAAGCTGAATGCCACAATATAGCTGAAATATTGTTGTAAGTGGCATTAAACACCACATACCAACGAACCAACCAACAATCTAAACTGCAATATTGTTGAAAATCTTGTCAATATCGATACTAAATATGGAACTAGGTGACAGAACAGTGCTTGTCTCAAGTGCAGCAGATCATGGATTTGAACCCTGATCAGGTCAAACCACAGACTATGGAATTGGTATTTGTTGCTTCTCTGCCAAGTATGCAGTAAATAGGTGTATGAGCAAAGACTGGTTGACTCAAAATCCAGATAATGTGTCAGAGTCGAGTCACATGTCTATCCGCGGACTGATGTTCAGTGAGCTAGTACTTATTCTGGCCAAGATGTAGATGAAAAAATACCTCACATAAACAACGATCACTCACTTTATCACTCCTGAATCATCATGTTTACATGTACAATCAAACCTGTATATAAAGGCCACTCACAAGGGAACCTGGAAATGTGGCTTTTATGAGCAGTTGCCCTTTATATACAGGTAAAAATTATATGTACTATTCATTAATGGGAAAAATAATGCTGCTCTTTGTAGACAGTGATTTGTTATATAGATATACCCAGGTTTGACGATATTTATGATTGATTTCTTTTACAGAGTCAGTCTACGACAGAAAAGTTAACGATGACGTCATGTGTTAGACGAGCTTCTCAGACAATTGATAAGAGATTCTGTTTTGATGTACAGGTTGCTGACAAGTAAGTAGATAGAGATATTTTAGCCTCTTGACGGTAGACTCTGTTGTACTTCTTCTTAAATAAAACTAGCCACTTTACATCCAAAATTATTATGCATATTCTTGTATGTAACTTTAAAGGAAGTCTGACTAGGTAAATATTTTGTGAATTAAAAAAAACATGAAACAGCCTTATATTACACTCATTGTTGCATTATCAGTACCCCTTTCGGCTCCCAAAATCTCTGGAGAAAAAACCTAGTTCCGGTATATAATCCTCATCAACTTTTAACTTGTTCGTGTAGAGGACAAATGAGTGAATAAAGTTTAAAATTTAGTAAGAAAAATGTCTAATGCAATGATTACAACATTTCACTTTTTCACTGACTTTCCCAACTGTGCATTTACGATGATTAATAGGACCAGCCTTAAGCCAATGGGGCCTATTGCTCCCAATTGGACCCCATGCTTGAGTTATCTACTCTCGACTGTTCAAGTACACACAACAACACACTGCAGGTTTTACAGAGAACAATTTGGCCCCTCAGACCGACCCTGATGATTAATATTGCTTTTTTCTTGTATTTTTAAAATGATTTGATAATATATCTTGCCTTGTTACTATCAAAACAGATACCAGTGAATTTGTGCTGTTTCATCCAGTGATATGCAAGAAAACAACAATAAGCTAAATCAAATGGAATTATTGGTTGTCATACTTGATAAACTGAGTTCATAATGAATTCTTACATGTATGAAACATGATTGACGTTTGAACCTTAAGTCTGTAGATAAAGTTTGTAAATCATATTACTTGCTATAATATAGTACTCAGTCAGAATTTTGTGGAATTACATCCTTTTCTAAAACTGGCAAATGCACTTATTTTTTTTATTTAGAACTGATACATTAACATTTCAAGCTATGTCAGAGTCTGACAGAAGGTTATGGATGGATGCAATGGATGGAAGGGAACCAGTAAGTACCAGTATAACTTCCTGTATTGTAGCATTATGGGTCAAAATGTTATATTGTATGCAATCCTGATAACATTATGCAAAATATGGAATTCATTTAAGAGAAATTTGTTATTAATTAGCCACTTGACAACTTGAAAAAATATATGGTTGTTGTTATTCCATTTTTGAAATGAATTAACATTGAAATTTTACTGGTATTTTGGAATCTGTTGTGTTAAGACTCCATCCACATTATTGTGAGATGGAACATGTGCCCTGATGTTTTAGTGCATTTTTCCATTTTACATCTACACCAAAAAATAGTCCCATATGCTAACTATAAAAGTTATATTAATGTCAAACAGATCATTGGTAACATACACCATTGGATACAATTTCTTTTTCGTGAAAGGCGCCATCAAAATCCATAATTAATTGATTGGTAACATGCAATGTGCTGAAATGTTTGTTTTGCAGTAGACAACATATTAATTTAATTCTTTATTTATTTAACGAGGATTACCAACAGCCGATGGCTACGAGCGGTTTTCCTTGAACAAAATATTAGATAAAATATAAACATTTAAAGAGCAGACAAATATGCTATTTAAATGTACATGTAATCCTAGTTAAAGTAGTTTTTCTAAGGAAGATAATTCAAATATTTATTTTTCTAAGGGAGATCATTCAAATATTTATTTTCTAAGGGAGATAATTAAAATATTTATGTATAACTGTTACAGATAGTGATTCCGGTAACTATTTGTTCTTTGTCTAAATATAATCTACACAAACTACCCCTAACTCTAATCTCTCAATCTCATTACTAGCTTTTTGTAACAAATAATTTTTAGGAATGTTTTTTATTTGTAGTGGAATGAACATTCTCTTAGATGTTCTATTGAATAATAATAGTTGGTGGTATTGTGGTTTTGTGGCAGTGTCCTTTATTTTGCCTTGTGCCTAAAAGTTTGGGGACATGTTGTTTTATCCTTATCCATCTGTTTGTCCATCCACATACAAGATACAATCAAACCTGTATTAAGAGGTCACCTTTGGGAGAAAGAAGAAGTGGTCCCAGAAGACAGGTTACCTCTTAAAAAAGATTAAATTTATATGAAATTTTCTATGACAGAACAAAAAAATTGTGACCTTTTAAAACAGGTGACTACTTAATAGAGGAGACTAGAACAGTTTTATTGTACAGCATATTTGTACATATACCAGGTGTGCCCATTATCAGGATTTCTAATTTCTTCAATTTTTCACAAATTAAAGGTTGTTAGCATTGGCCCATTTTTATGAAATTTCACATATTCATGTATGCTTATGTCTGTCTTAATCCTGTTACAGTTTTCAAACTAGGACTTTTTAAAATTTTGAATAAGATATTTGTGCATATACCACAGATGTTGTTTGTCAGTAACTTGCGGCAGGTCGGTGGTTTTCTCTGGGTACCCTGGTTTTCCTCCACCAATAAAAATGACTGCCACAAAATACCTGAAATATTATTGAAAGTGGTGTTAAACACCAAAACTCTAACCCCCTAAAGGTGTGCATATTATCAGGATATTTATTTTCTTCACACAAAATTACTGGTTGTTGAACTTATTCCATTTTTTTGAAATTTTGCATAAATGGCCTATGGTTTGTCAGCCTAACTCCTCTTACAATTTACAAGCAAAACCTTTGTATTTGACTGGATTTTGTTTTAGAGTGTCAATACCTACATTGATGAAATACTCAAGTTGTAACTATTTTGAAATGCACATTTAAAGATATGTACACATATACATGAATGTCTTACTGACACACCAGATGTACGAGTAACAAATCGCTCTTTAGGCTTAAGCCTCTCGTGTTCTCGTATGCTGTGTGAGCGCATGCTTCAGTCCTAGTTTTACTCAGTATAGTTGAGTCTTCATCAGTTACATTACAGACATACATTTGCATATAATACGGCTGAGTAATTACTCCTATTCTTGACTTGCCTAGCTTGTCTCATGCTCCATTAACAAGTTTTTTCTAGTCTTGGGCCGGAGGACTGTTACTCATCGTGTGTAATGTTAACAGTCTGATATCTTAACAGATCACTACTCTGACAATTGTATTGAAATACATGTATTTGTTATAATTAAAGTATTCCCTAATTCACCCCCGTCCCCTTTATTTTCTTTTTACAGTTAACAGGAAAAAATATACTCCCATTCCAAAAAAAAAAAATACTGCAACCTTAACAGTTAAGCACTACCCCCTCACCACCCCCACCCCCCAAAATGCTGCTTTAATCCTTAACAATATTACACTACCTCCCTTAAATCCAATTTGAAGTTTTTTCAGTTAAACACTACCTCCCCAAAATGCTTCATTTAATCCTCTTCAATTTTACAGTACCTCTATAAATCCTACTTCAAACTTTGTCAGTGAAACACTACCTCTCCAAAATCATCCTTCAATTTTTGACAGTTTTTCAGCACTTCCCCTCAATTCTTACTTGAAAGTTTTACATTACAAATGTCATAATAAAGTTGCATGTAACTGTACCTTTGTGTTTAGTGTTGAAAACCATTACAAGGAATGAAATGTACCTCTGACCCTTCTTAAACTTTGTTTTTTATTTAAAAAAAAATGCATGAAAGTATTGAGAGAGAAGGTATGCAATTAACAATAATGGCTATTAATTAGAATTAATACATTACAAGTAGCAAATTAAGTTTTGAAATTTGTTGGTGCCGATTTAAATTCTGTGTCTTTATTGTACAGACTTTCCGTATGGATAAATATAGAATTATGACAATTTTGAAGGTCGATACAGACTTTATTGCTTAGCTAATATCTCAGCGAGTCTGATACTTATTGTTTTTGTTGGTGACGTAATAATGTGTTTTATGTCAGATTGACCCATAAACTTGCACATACGAGTTATGAATTGACCTAATATTTTTGTGGATCAACGTCAGTTCAGTGATCCAGACTTTATCAGCAGCACACATCAAAGAGAAAATATCCAATTTGCTGATAATAATAATAATTAAGGTCTGTTTAACAGATTACCCATAAATGTACAAACTCTTACATTTACACAATAAATTGGTTGCAAACATTTTTATACCATATTTTCTCATGTATAAAAAAAATGACGAAAATGTACCACATAATTAAAAGTATTTGAGCATTATTCTTTTTATGTGATCTTATCTATTATTGAAGTATTACAGTAGCCACCCCCTCTTGTAAGACCACCCTTCTGTAATAAAAAAAGAGGCCTTATCCTACAGGCTAGAATAGGATGCAGCCTAGGGCCCATCAAGCTTGGGGGCCCTCAAGCTATGTAAATGTCGCTAAAATATATCATGAGTAAAAAATATTCAAGACAGGTGAGGGGAGTTTAGAGGGTGGCTGCATCTGAGGAGGGGGGGGTCATAATTTCATAAACCTAGGTGCCACAAAAGGACATCATCCCTCCCTTCTTAGAAGAGAGATGACATCTCTTGTGGGAAACCATTTAGTAGTATTTTACTCTGGGACTACTGGATTTTATAATATGAATCTATAATTGTTCATTTTCAGGTTTATACAAAACCTAACACCACGACTGATGATTGTAAGTATAATATACAATATATATATAAGAATATAAGTAAACATATCCATATTAGTAGGTTTATGGAGTTTAACACCTTTTTCAACAATATTTCAGTAAATATGGTGGCGGTTCCATATTAGTAAGAAAGAATATGCGTGTAAATGAACATGACTAATTTTTTACATAGACACAATGTAAAGGAACAGCACTTTTATTGCTGTTCTACATTTCACAGTCACTGTAGGGTCTTCAACAATGGGCATAACTCATACCCAGAAAATAGTATAAATATATAAGTTGTTTTGCTGGCAAATCTGTGTTTTAAAAACACGTTATATTGGGAAAAAAAATGCTTGATTTTGAATTTTAGCATATTCAGGTGTGGAAAGAGTATCCCAAAAGATTTTTTTTCTTCAAAATATATGAAATTGACTTAAGCATTTTATCATGTACAAATAAACAGTATCATAACAGGATAGTCTGCTCTAAGTGAAAGTATAATAAATGTTTAATAAACATGGACAGTTTTAATATATTCATTTTGTTTCAGCTTCTTTGGATGATGTAGGATTTCATTTCATAAATAAATGCATCAAAACTATAGAAGAAAGAGGTATGTATATTCTTAGTATATTAGAATTATCAACTCCTTTCTCCACAATAACATGAGTGACCCATTTCATGTCCATGGTAACATAAATGACTTGACAGTAACACAAGTGACTCAACTCTCAACTCATTACCATACTAACCGTATCGATGGTGTAATGGTTAGCATGCTCACATTGAGTGCGAAAGGTCGTTGGTTCGAGCCCCGATCATGTCTAAATCAAGACTATAAAATTGGTATTTGTTACTTCTCTACTAGGCTTACAGCATTAAGGAGAAAGAGCAAAAACGGGTTGACTCAGAATTAGGTCAATGTGTCCGAGTGGACCGACATGTCTATCTGCGGAGAGTTGTTTCAGTGAGATAGCACTGTAAAAATCCAACTAAGCGTGTTGGTCTCGTACAAAGCTGACCTCATCATCATCTCACTGAAAATTAACTTGCTCTCTTTATGATATAGCTGAAAAATTGCTGAGTTGGCGTTAAACAACAATCACTCACTCACTCACTCATTACCATAGTACCATGACTCCAATCCCGTCTTCACAGTAATATGGATGACCCAAACCTCATGTTCACAGAAGCATGTATGACTTGTATCTTGTCCCCACAGTAACATGCGTGACTCAGTTCTAATCTACATTGTAATACTAGAGACTCATTTCCTATCTCCACAATAATGCAAACAACCCTTCAACGCATCACCATGGATACAACATGAGGTACTCGGCACACTTCTGTATTGCTTTGAGCTTACATTGGTATACACATTTTATTTCAGGTTTAGAAGAGAATGGGTTATACCGAGTCGTGGGCGTTAATTCTAAAGTCAACAAATTGATACAATTAGGTTTAGGTAAGATTTTTGTTCTCTTATACTGTATAAGTGGAAATGTTATTGTGAGAGAATTTTTTTTGTTTACTTTTGCATTTCACTAAAATGTGCAAAAATAACCCAAACACATAAATAGGTTTCATACTATATGTTCAATTGGATAAAATAGCATTTTTGCAAAATTAACCTCATGCAAATAGTTTGTAAACAAATTGTTGTGTTAAAGTCAAAGACAGAGATGGATTTATTTCTAAATATCTGAGTATTCTTGTTATCCCTAATAATTTTAAGTTAAAACCACTATGTGCGAATCCATATTGAATATTAGGAATATATTCCAAGAATGTGAGAAATTCTGTGTTTACCTTGAGTGGCATGCAGGGGAATGAGTGTAAAATATGTCAAATTTCTCAAAGGAATGAATAATGTCCTGATATTCAATTTTGGCCTCTTAAGTTAATAATGAAATTTTTCATGCCATGATACAACTGAAATACTGCTAATGTTAGCATTAAACACCAACCAATCAATCCATTTTAACCGATTGTAAAATATATTTCTTCCATAAAATATGATGGTAAAATTCCACAGATCTAAGGTTTGAAGGCAAAACTAGCCATTCTTTGATACAATTACAATGTGACGTTAAATCATTCGATTGTTTGGTATTTAATGCCAACTTTAGCAGTATTTCAGCTATAATGTGACGTTAAATCATTCCAGTGTTTATTGTGGTTAGAACTATAACATCAAACAAATCTGTGTATTTGATTGGACATACCCATGGGAGACAACTTCAAACTACCCTGTCTCCCATCGAAAAGCTCTTAATTACGGAAGAATATTTTCTTTGAACTATTTAAGGAAACAACTGATTCGAGTTCAGTATTAAATGAGATTTGACTGTACATTTAAGTTTGAAGATTTTTTTTTTGAAGACAAAACATGGTTGATATATTTATTTTATTAATATAAATATAAAACAAAAATGTTCATACATAGATATATAACAATGAATTTGTTCCAAAATTGGTACAACAAATTGGGTATGTATTCAAAATTCCCATTCAATATCTTCTGAAATATCTGTCCCATTACATCCGACATCTTGGAAATATAGAATCTAACACCGGCANAAATACAATGTATTTAATAAATATATGATAAATGTAACTCAACACTACACCTGTGGCTGTGAAAAAATATTTGAATTTGGTCAAAGGGAGGTACGTTAGTTACTAACAAGGGAGAGCACTCTATTATTTACTCAAAGTAAACAAACATTGACTTGAAAGTCATACACCGTGAAACATGAAAGGTGCACGTTAGTTAAATTATTAACTAGCAGAATAGTATGCATACATTAATTTAAAAATACTTATGTAATAGAATCGTGGTTTTATTGGTGAAGCATGGAGAACTGGGGGCAGTTGACATAAACTGTACAGCATGTGTTTGCCGGTAAAATGCACGTGATTTTTTTGTCTTGCACTAGTGCAAGATAAGACAATCTCACATCGCTAAAAATAGGAACTGGTCTGTCTCAAAAGTGAGAAAAACGTTTCTCAGAACATGTAGTATATAATCAGCACCCACATACCAAAGAATCCCTTAAAGGGTAAATTTTTGCAGATAATACAAGGCCGTTTACAGTACTCAATAACAGAAAACTCTTTTTATTTGTAGATGTGAAGAAACGTGACAAATTGAATTTAGATGATAATACACAGGTTGAGATTAAAACTATTACTAGTGCTGTTAAAAACTACTTAAGGTAAGTTCTTAGAAAATACAAGATGCATTTTAATAATTAGGATTTGTTGGACTTTCATATTAATTTACCTAGTTTTATGATTTTGTCGTAAGGATTGCTATTTTTAAGTTTCATCTTGTTGTCATGTCTGTAGAAATCATTAAAGTTCTCTGGTAGTGTATCAAACTCACATGAGTAATATATTCTTCTAGACAAATATATTTTTATGCTCCCAACAATTAATCTATAGTCTACAAATTACCGGTATAGCTGGAGATATGTGTGATATTTAACAAACAATTATTTAATCAAGTTTATCTGATGTATTGTATATTCAAATGCTAATGTGAGTTCCAACCCCGCTCATGATGAGGTGTACTCGATACAACAATATGTAATAAATTTTGTCAGTGACTTACGACAGGCTGGTGTTTCTCTGGGTTCCCATCAATAAAACTGACCACCATAATATAACTGAAATATTGATGAAAGTGGCATTAAACACCATAACTGTAACCTTTGATTCCATTGGTCTGATTTACTAATACATGTATGTACAAACTATTATTTCAGGTCCTTACCAGAGCCATTGATGACATACAAGTTACACTCCCAGCTTATACAGGCAGCTAGTATGTTATCATTATACTTATCCTATCCTTGTTTATTTTTTTTTTCATACTGGTATTAATCTAGCTAAAGTGATTGAGAATAACCAAAGTGGACCCAATTTGAAATTTGTACTTGTATACAACATAATTGTAATTTTGAAGATATCTTTTAAGAATTTTGCAATAAGAGTTAAATTAAAATATTATTCCACAGGAAAAAAATATTCTGATTTGATAATTAGGGAGTTAAGAAAATTTGCAAGATACAAAAGGGGATATCAGAATCCGTAAGTTGAAGAAGGACAGACAACACAATGGCCAAAAGAAAAAGTACAAAAGGACAAACAACGATCTACAAAACATACAAATAAAACTAAAGATCGAGAACACGAACCCCACTAAAAACCGGGGGTGAACTCATATGCTTCCTCCTTTGTATAATGTAATTAATTTCTACAGAATCAGATTTACTTTTCATGATATTGATAATATTATGAAGTGATGCTAAATACCATATCACACTCGTTTTTAGGATATGAGTTTTCATGTTTGAAGACCCTGCTGTGACTGTGAAATATAGAACAACAATAAAAGTGGTGTTCTCCAGCTTTCAATATGTTTCAAGTGTACCTGTGTTTCACTATTTTGTGCTGTTTATTTTCTTAAAATTTAAACATTTTTCATGAATATCTTGGGCAATACTCTGTGAAATTAAAAGGTAAATTAACCTTGTACTTCCCCTTATTAAAATGCCTGTGTTCTTTTAATTGGATTTGTGTCTAAGTGTAATGATGGATAGTCTCTCGTGTTCATTTACATATACATATCCTTCCTTACTAAGTATCCACATGTGATCGTAAATCTGTCAGTTAAGACATTTCCTTATAATTCTCATTCAAATTGGTATTTATATCAAAGATAAATGCCATGTTTACTTGGGCACTTAAGCCAAATAAAATACCAAAACATCGTTTCATTTGATGAAGAAATGTGGGCTCGCTGATTTTTTTTTTTTGCATATGTTTTGTAATGGCGCCCAAGTCACGTTACCTGAAATCGGTCAACCTTAAAATAGTCACGTGGAACACAAATAGACCTAGGAGATTGTATTTTACAATATATTTTTTAATTTGCTTTTTCTATATTTCGCCATTTTTTCATTAAATTGTATTTGCTGTCACTTGTTTTCAGCAGATAATATCTCTGTTTTCACGTACAATTTTATCCATGTCCATTCCATGTAATTCATATTAAATCATATTTTTATTACCCACAAATTCCCGCTAAAAATCTGAAATTTGTCTAAGGAATTACTTAATTTCAAAACAGAAACAATGTCATTTCCGTTGCCTAATGGAGTTGTAAATATAGGTCAAGATGCGCAGTGGAATGTAAACAAACACAGGATATGCAAATTATCCTCTACAGACTGTGTTTTTCTGGAAATATTTGACTTTGATTATTAAGTCAAAATGGTAATAGTAAAATGGCACCATTTTGGCATCAAAACCTTTAAATATCTTTTCTAATCTGTTTAAATGTCATTGTTGTCTGGATCAAAGTGAAAGTAAATTCATTATCCATTTCTGGACGCAGTTTGCAGGATAAATGACGTCATCAACATTTGAACTCACGTGACAGCGCATTCCAAAATGATGACCGATTTCAACGGACGAGGGGATATTTATAAATATTAATTGATTTACAAGTTATAATGGAAGATTTATATTTTTGTCTTGTATTTTTTTTACAGAACAAGAGGTGAAGACGCTGAGGATACATGACGTTCATACATTGGTCCATAAACTACCACAGAAAAACTTTGAAATGTTAAAAATAATAATTTCCCATTTAAAAAAGTAAGTATGATTTGTGGTAGGTTTAAAACGACATTAATGCAAGTAAAAATTTAGCTCTTTTGTAGTTTGGTCTCTTAGTGTTGGTTGGAGGGAATTATGGTGTATCTATTAATGTTTGCAGTGTTAGTTAACCAAATTTGGTGTGATTTTATTTGTAATTCACCATCATCAATAAAGTTGTGACTTTGAATCCTGCTCATAGCTAGGTGAACTTGATACAACATTATGTGATAAAGTTTGTCAGTCACTTGTGACAAGTCGGTGGGTTTCTCTTGGTATTCCAGTTTCCTCCACCAATAAAACTGACAACCACGATATTATTCTTTGAAATAAAAGCTTGTTTACCTATAAATAAAAGTCACCATTTGATATTTCAATTGATGTTATTATTAAATTTATTTTGATAGATTTTGAAACGTATGTTATTTTTTTTTTATACAGTAATATTGTAATACTGGTATATGGAACTACTGAATACATGTAAAGATATAACTTTAATATAGTTAAAAGTGGTGTTTAACACCATAACCATAACCCTTTAATACATGTATTTATCACAGATAAAAGTTTACCTCTGATCACCAGTTTTCCTCTTCTCTACTTTTAGCAAAATATTTGGAAATAAATTGTCGAACTTAGGAGTGTAACGATATACAGAATGACGATACATCGCAGTATTTTATTGACTACACGGTACAATGGGTGAACGCTATTGATGACACGATACGACTGGGTGCTTCTTTAATGCCAAAAACTGTTAAAATCAATGAAATAAAATAACTTTTTTATTCCTAAATCAAAATTTGTTTAGCTACATAAGTATTGTGGGTTTTTTTGTTCAAATATTAGTTTTAATTTTCACGGACGTATGTGGCAAATCCTTAAGGAAAAATAATGGCGACGCACACAAAGGTATACAAAATGTCACAATACATATCGTGATACGTATCGTCACTTGTCTAAGATATCGCAATACGTATCTTGAAAATAATTCTGTATCGTTACACCCCTTGTCGAACTTTGACCAAGCTGCTAGAAAATGAAGGTATAGAGGAAATATATAGGAGGTTTCCTTTTTTATTTGACCATTGATATTATCTCTGATATATGTACTAGGAAATACTTATATTGTATTGTAACTACAGTCAAATTTGTAATCAACTATCACCTTATCACCATTAACATTGTGAGGTCGAATCCCGCTCATGGCGAGGTATACTCGATACAACATTATGTGATCAAGTTTGTTAGTGTCTTGTTACAGGTCGGTGGTTTTCTCCGGGTATATTGGTTTCATCCACCAATAAATCTGACCACCATGGCTATCATATAACAGGAATATTGTTGACAGTGGTGTTAAACACCATAATCGTAACACCTAATTGTTGACAGTGGTGTTAAACACCATAATCGTAACACCTAATTGTTGACAGTGGTGTTAAACACCATAATCCTAACACCTAATTGTTGACAGTGGTGTTAAACACCATAATCCTAACACCTAATTGTTGACCATATTAGTGATGTGTCAGCTTCTTTGAGTTAAAATAAAACATAGATACAGTCGGGAGGGTTTTATGCTGGCAATCTACAAGCAGGTGACTGCTGACTTAAAGTGACAGTTAAGACAACTTTGGGTGTACTAATGTTAACAAGGCTGGTATTAGGTGCTGATACTTATATGCATATAACTAACAAATGTAAAGATTTCAATAGATAATGATGAAATGATCAAAAGAAGAAAAATTCTGGATTCTATTACAAGACAAACATTGTGATTCTGAGTTCATATTAGAAGGGATATATAGAATCTAACGCCCGCAAAAGTGCAAGACAGGGAAATCTCCGACACCCTCGGGTAAGATTTCAGTCAGCGCCCGCCTCGTCAGCGAACGATTGAAATCTTACCCGAGGGTGTCGGAGATTTCCCTGTCTTGCACTTTCTGCCGGTGTTTGATTTTATTTCTCACTTTTACCAGCTGTCACCTAATTGTTTTGTTTACATTCCCGATCGAGCGTTTTCCCGCAAATTTTGTTTCCATTGCTGAAGTAAATATTCAATTTATTCATATGCATCCGTGTCTTGGTAGTATTTTAAATGTATTTCATAATAAAATACAATGTATTTAATAAATATATGATAAATGTAACTCAACACTACACCTGTGGCTGTGAAAAAAATATTTGAATTTGGTCGAAGGGAGGTAACGTTAGTTACTAACAAGGGAGAGCACTCTGTTATTTACTCAAAGTAAACAAACATTGACTTGAAAGTCATACACCGTGAAACATGAAAGGTGCACGTTAGTTAAATTATTAGCTAGCAGAATAGTATACATACATTAATTTAAAAATACTTATGTAATAGAATCGTGGTTTTATTGGTGAAGCATGGAGAACTGGGGGCAGTTGACATAAACTGTACAGCATGTATTTGCCGGTAAAACGTACGTGATTTTTTTGTCTTGAACTAGTGCAAGATAAGACAATCTCACATCGCTAAAAATAGGAACTGGTCTGTCTCAAAAGTGAGAAAATAAAAGTCTTCTTGATCTCAGAAGGGGAGTGGGGGTTATGGTGTTTAATGCCACTTTCAAAAATATTTCAGTTAAACTGTGGTAGTCAGTTTTATTGGTGGAGGAAACCTGAGTGCGCAGAGAAAACCACTGACCTGCTGCAAGTCTCTGACAAACTTTATCACATAATGTTGTATTGGGTACAACTCGCTATCAGCAGGATTGAAACTCACAACTTTAGTGGTGGTGATAGGCACTGATTTTACAGGTATTTGTAAATCCAACTACCAAATAATCACGACCATGTCACATCATGAGTTTATAGAACCCTCCTTTGAAAATCCTGGATATGAGTCTGAGCCATTTAAAATTGAAAATTGGGTATTACAACAGTCAGAAGCAGTTTATTGTGACTTATTTTTTTCCAGAGTATCAGATTATCAAGATAAGAATTTAATGACAGTAGCAAACTTAGGTGTTTGTTTTGGACCTACACTTATGAAGGCTGAGGAAGAAACAGTAGCCGCCATAATGGAAATCAAATTTCTTAATATTGTTGTAGAAATTTTAATTACAAATTATGAACAGGTGAGTCAGGATTTTATTAAATTAATTTTAAAATATTGAATAGATTATATTTAAATTCTGTAGTCCCCCTCTTATTAGGCCCCACCCCCTTTCTGCAATGAAAAAGTGACCCCATTTAAGAAGAGCAGGGCCTCGTTTTACAAAAGGTTGTAAATCGTACGATTACCGACTTATCTTACGACCACTTACCGACTAAGTTTGCGACCGTTTCACAAAACTTGTCGGAATTTTTTACGATTTCCGATTAAAGACTTGTGGTTATGATGTCTTCTTTGTGCGGAGGTACGAAAATCGATCACCTATCAGATAAATTCATGTATTCGTTCAAACAAAATATTAAATATTAAATATAGTTATTTTATTGGTCCATGTAGATACAAAATATTAAATATAGTTATTTTATTGGTCTTTATAGATGCAAATCACGCTACACCCTAAGAAAATAGAAGATGGCAGTTTCAAAATGAAAACTGCTATCTCAGGGAAAGCTCTGCGGTGGAATAAGGAGAAAATATCCGCTTTGATAAGGCTGATGACAGAATTGTCTACAATAATAAAGAGAAAGTTCACTCCATCCCTCACCAGCAATGATACAAATATTTCCCAATGACTGTCATTGGTGATTTTTGCAAAATTCTAGTCCGCCCACTTGTTTTTGGAGCCCTTTGCCCCATATCAGGCATCATATGTTTAACCTTATAAATAATATCATAACTTAGATCAGATTTAGTTATGATTTATCTAAGAAAGACATTTTATAGTGGATTCAAATGACACTTTTCACATGTTTAAGTATTCATATACATATGTACAGATGCATGTATTTAGCACCAGTTAATTTACATGACTGTCTCTGAATAAAATTGATTACAGGTCTTTTATATATGGCAAAATGTTGACTTGAACAAAATAGCTATAGCTATAGCATATAAGCAATTTCCCCTTATATATATCAATAGGTTTCAAAAATTGAAACCACCATATTGGGTCATAACGCAGAGCCAATTTTAATACTTAGTGAATACATGTAGTTATTCACTTTATGTAACTTCCAGTTGAGACGCATATACTTGACGGGTACTATTCATATGCAGCAAGAACTTTTTGTGAAACGGGGCCCAGCTCCTCATAATGGGGGAGGACAGTTTTGTAGTGTTTTAAGATCTCAGTGCATCTGAAATTTGGCTTGATAAGAGGATTGACCTTGAACTTTGGTGGGAGGGGGTCATGTTCTCTGTGAAAATGAATTTTATTTCAAATAAAAGATTAATTTATAGTTTTGATGTATTAAATTGTTTTTAAGTAAATAATAAGACGAGGAAAATTGAAATTTGATTAAATAGTAAACCAAAAATAAACTCATATTGTGAAATGTTTAACAGTGATGAAAGCACTGTTTTATTGCTTTGGTTTTTGTCTGGATGTAAAATTGGATAGTTCATTTAGTGTTCGGGTTATGTGTTCAATGCCACTTTCAACAATATTTCAGTTATATCGTGGCGGTCAATTTTATTGGAAGAGGAAATCAGAGTTCCAGGATAACAACCGACCTGTCGCAATTCACTGAAAACTTTATCACATAATGTTGTATCAAGTACACCTCGCCATGAACGGGATTCGAACTCACAACATTAGTGGTGATAGGTACTGATTGCACAGGTAGTTGCAAATCCATCTACCATACGATAACGACCATGTTGGCCCCTTGATAGTTCATTGACATCAATATCCTTTATTACTAATGTAAGTTACAAGGGACAAAAAATATAGTGCATATATTGAAATATTCATGACAGTGTAACAAATTAACAAAAAATTGGTGTGGTCTTGTAAGAATTGAATACACTATTTGGCTTAAATTTTCCACCTTTTGTATAAACTGAGTTAGGATACTGGATGTTCAACTTCACTCTTTAACAATATTTCAATGATAGCATGGTGGTCAGTTTTACTGGTGGAGGAAACTCGGTTGCATTCAAGATCGTAGAATCTGAAGGATTGTCTTTGAAGATGATCTATGTATAATTTTGTACTGTAAAACAGCTGCTGAATAAATATATTTCATGCAATTTACTTTGTTTTGTCAAGCAACAACAGATGATGCTAGCATTTCCCGTTGATGTCACCTGGATTATAAAACAACAGCCAATACTGAATGCAACAAATGCAAACATATAACCTGTATATATGGGGGGTGATTTTTTTTCCAGTTATTTAAGTGATTTCAGCTATTTTTCTTTTGAGATTTTTTTTCCTTAAAGTTACAAGATAAAAATGGACTGGTTGAAACAGTGTGTAGATGGATTCAGCTATTTTTCATTGATTTTCATTGATTTTAGTTTCTAACCAGAATCATCCCTGATTTAAGGAAATAAGAAACGAAATCTATCTTTCGTCACATTTCTGTTTTGTCCTCCATTCCTAATAGCTTCTTAATCCTCTTCAAAGACTTATAAAAATATCTTTAAATTTACAATCCTGAATGTATTTCTGGAATACACAGAGATTTCCCTATCTCAAACTAAGTGACTAACTTTGTCATGTAAATTAGTATAGAGTATGACTCAACATGTGTTTGAATTGAACTTGATAGTTTATAGATAATATGTACATGGATTAATTAATTAATTACATGTGTAAATCACTTTTCATTTAAAATACTCATGTTGTTCTTTCATTTATTTTATTTAACTGGGGTGGTCGTGATCGTATGATAGTTGATTTAAAGGGGCATTATCTGCCAAATCGTAAATTTTTGTTACCCATAAAAACTATCAGATATGATTGATGCCTTAATAAAACGTGTTTCTGTAACTTATAAAAGTTATGAAATGTACGTGCATCGGGGGAAAAACCTGCAACTGCTCGTGTTTTGAGATCAATCAAGAAATGGACGTCATCTTAATATTTATTGACATTGTTTACGGAGTTTGTCGAATCGTCATTAAATCAGTCAATAATGCACTTATTTCTTATTTTTTGTGAATCTGCTTTTAGTCGGTGTTAATTACAGACAAAGAACCATGCAAGTTGGCAGTTAATAAGTGATAAAATACAAATTATTCGTTTTTACCTGTCACTAGTAAGGTCAATTGCATACGGAAAAAACGAGGTCAAATTATTTGCTTGCAAGCAAATAAGTAATCGATGGTAATTTTCGTTCTCAAAAAGCGGAAAGTGGTACGATAAGCTGTTTAATGTGAAATATTTACTTTTATTTCATCATTTTAAAGCTATTTACCAATTTCCAAAACATATAATTTTTTTGGTCAAAATCGTAGCTAATGCCCCTTTAAAACAACTTATGCAATCAGTGCTTATGTTCAAATCCCGCTCAGACTATGAGTACTCGATTCATCATTATGGGATAAAGTTTGTCAGTGACTTGCGGAAGGTTGTTTGTTTTCTCTTAGTACTCCGGTTTCCTCCACCAATTGAACTGACCGCCACAATATAACTGAAATGTTGTTGAAAGTGGTGTTAAACACCATAGCCCTAATCCAATTAACTCTTTTAATCTATAGCTGAAATAAAGGATGGTATTTTCAAAATGAAATTAGAATATTAAGCATTAAAAAAATATTTCATGGATTTAGTGTTTAAAATCTTGCTTTTGTATTTTCAGATTTTCCAAAAATCACCTGATGAACCAGATGTTGCTGACAACCAGATGATTCCTAACAGTAAACGTACTATAATAACAGACAGATTTACTCCAGGTGTCAATCATACGATACTGACATCAACTATTCAATCACCAACATCACAACAACCAACTTATGCAAATAAGGCTCCGCCTCCTCCACCACCAGAAAAAAACAGACCAATAGAGTTCTATAATCCTTCAGTAACAGGAGGTTTGTGCAAAATAATCAAGTGTTAGGGGAGAGAGGGTTATGGTGTTTAACACCACTTTCAACAATAATTCAGGAATCAAAATTATGTCATTAGTAAAAAGTTGTGTATTTCAGTGATAATTATTTATCAGTTATTTAACTGATTTCAGCTATTTCATATGTAAAAAAATTCAAAAAATTGCAAGATATGGTCAGAACAGGTAAAAAATTGACCCTTTTAAAATGGGGTGTATATGTTTTCAGATATTTTCATTGATTTTCAGTCATTTTATTTCTTAACTAGAATCATCCCTGATAATTAAAGAATGAGACATTGACCAATCATATAGTGAGTGAGTGATTGTTGTTTAATGCCACATAAGCAATTTAATTTTAGATTTTAGTTATATCATGGCAAGAACAAGTTACATTGTGATAAATTTGATGGTCTTTGGTTTGACACAACCAGGGGTGGAATGTTTATATTTTTATAATATATTCCTAGTTAAAAAAAATACAGTCAAACTTGTATACATAAAGATTACTGAAAGGGAATGTGAACATGTGGCCTGTATTAGCAGTTGTCCCTCTATAGACAGGTTAAAATTATTTGAACTATTCATTAATAGGAAAAATGAGACTGTCCTTTATAGACAGTGATTTGTTGTATAGAGGTTCCCTTTAAGCCAGGCGTAACTGTATATTCCTTGTTAAAATATCCCAAATTTAAATATGATTCTAATATGACGTCCTTCTTTCGCTTTGCAAACAAACGAGCGATCAGTCAGATGACTAAATCTCATTAGCACATGCACGGTACACATATAAGCCAGGTGATAAAATCACAAAATAAAATTATTTACACAGTTGTAAATGTTTTAAACATCTATATTCACTGAAAATAATCAACATATCTAAAACTAATAATATGCGACATGCAATTAAAACATGCAAAGCACAATATAATTGTTACAGATGCTCCATCAATACGACTAACTTTCCCGTTGTTAAAGTATATGTGACTGACTTTCCCGTCGTAAAAGTACATGTTGATGAATTATCGTCTGCTCGAATTTGGCAGCATAAATTGTGTGCGACATTGTCCGCAAGCGTAAATAGAAATTACCGTATTCCAATCAAAGTATACTACCGTATTTGTACTGTTAGACATATCAAAATCGAAATAATTCATGGAAGCCAGAATGTGTTTTGAGTTTTAACATGGGTTGGCAGATATTAGTAAATTTCATCCCTTGCCTCGGCTTGGGATAAAATACTAAAGTCTGCCAACCCATGTTAAAACTCAAAACACATTTTGGCTTCCATGAAAGCTTTCTTAATTAATATCTGATGTTCATGACATTTAAGGGTTAGAGTTATTGTGTTTAACGCCACTTTCAACCATATTTCAATTATATCATGCCGGTCAGTTTTATTGGTGGAGGAAACTGTAATACCCAGAAAAAAACCACTGACCTGCCTCAAGTCACTGACAAACTTTATAACATAATGTTGTATGAGTACACCTCACCATGTAGTGTTACGCACACTGATTGCATATGTAGTTGTAAATCCAACTACCATACGATCATGACCACAACAGCCCCCTATGATATTTAAGTGTTGTATACAAAGTTCTAAATATTATTACAGAATTATTATTTAATATCTTTTCAGGGAGTAGCAGTGGGAGTTCCGAGTCTCTAAATTCTAGCCAATCAAATCATCTGACGAATTCTGTACCAATGTCAGCGTCAGACTTACGGAAAGTTGCTCCAAATGCCTATAGCAATACAGGAACGCCAGAATATGGCAATGTTAATGCATTAGGTATAAATTTGTGTTAATTTTAGATCTTTCTTGTCTGCTTGTCCTATATGTATGCCAGTTTGTTTGTCTGTCGGTCACTATGGCAACACAGGAATGTCAGAATATGGAAATATTCAAGCTTTAGGTATAACTTTGTGTTAATGTTAGAGCTCTCTTGTCTGATGTCCTACATGTATGTATGCCAGTTTGTCTGTCTGTTCTTAAGTTCCTGACTTGATAGAATAAAAACATTTTGACTTAAAAACAGTGTATGTGAAATAAAAAGTCAGATCACATTGCTTTGAGTATGATAGACTAAGGAAATTGGCTATGTTTAGCAATATCAGATAGACAAAAGAAATTGGCTATGTTTAGCAATATCAGATAGACTAAGGAAATAGGCTATGTTTAGCAATATCAGATAGACAAAGGAAATAAGCTATGTTTAGCAATATCAGATAGACAAAGGAAATAAGCTATGTTTAGCAATATCAGATAGGCTAAGGAAATAGGCTATGTTTAGCAATATCATATAGACAAAGGAAATAGGCTATGTTTAACAATATCAGATAGACTAAGGAAATAGGCTATGTTTAGCAATATCAGATAGACTAAGGAAATAGGCTATGTTTAGCAATATCAGATAGACAAAGGAAATAGGCTATGTTTAACAATATCAGATAGACTAAGGAAACAGGCTATGTTTAGCAATATCAGATAAAACTTAGAAGATTTTAATATCAATATGCATTTATTTTTTATATAGAGAGTATAAAAACATGTTTTCTGATTCCTCCTTTCTTAAAAAAAAATCTATTTTTAATCTATTTTCAGCCAGTAGATTTGCACTTAATATATCAGGGGCAGATAATCCAATGTTGTAAGTACATGTCTTGTATACAAGTAGTGGCTAGTGCTAGTTATTTTTAGATATGAATGTTTCTTGTTCATGCATAAAGTGTGCAAAGCTCTTAACTAACCATAAAACATATACTATATGTTAAAGACAGAATTTTAGTGTTCCTATACTATAAATTGATGGATAGATATAAAACTGTAATTAAAACCCAATTTCCTATTCTCACAAAGTTTGTTTCTTGATAAAAAAAAGAAATTAAATTCACTTCTAATGTAAAGTAGAGGGGTAGAAGGATGGTTTAAAGGAAGCAGAAATTTTGAAAAATACAGAAAAATTGATATAGCAAATAAGAATCAAATTACGGGCTCGAGGAATCTAGAGACCATTTTGACTTTACAAGTTTTATGGGTAACACTTACAGTCAAACCTGCCTTAAAGGGCACCTCTATGTAACAAATCACTTTTCTATAAAGGGCAGCCTCATTTTGACCTGTATATAAAGGGTGCATTGTCAGGTTCCCTTGAGTGCCCTTCATATACACTTATGTATCAGAGTTTAATGCAAGCTAGGGCCAGTGGGATGTGTCCTGCTAAATAAAAACCGAAAAATTGTTGACCATATTCATTTAAATTACCATCAGTTCAACTTTTGAAGGTAAAATGTGGGGTTGATGTTTGTTATCTATGGCTAATTATCACAAATATTTAAAATATACATATTATGTTTATGTAGCCTTCCCTGTGTATTTTGTATTATATAACTGAAATATTGTTCAAAGTGGCATTGACCACCATAACCCTCACCCTTGTATTATATACTTGACTTGACATTGTGTGCAATTGATTGTTCAATTAAAAACAATTTCTCATGTTGACATCCATTAATTTCAGAGTGTCCATCGTGGTAGTGATCATATGGTAGTTGGATTTACAACTACCTATGCAATCAGTGTCTATCGCCAATAATGTTATAAGTTTGAATCCCGCTCATGCGAGGTGTGCTCAAAACACCGTTATGTGATAAGTTTGTTATTGACGTACGGCAGGTCATTACTTTACTCCAGGTACTCTGGTTATTTCCACCAATAAAACTGAATGCCACGATATAACTGAAATAATATTGAATGTGGTGTTAAACACCATAACCATAACCGATCCATTTATTTCTGGCTAGAGCTAGATTTATTTCGGTATATCAAATTACATTTAAATAATATTTTATCTTCTTAGCACGGCAATTCCAAAACGTTTTTTGAGGTTTGTTGATCATATTTAATGTTTCTTTAAGATCGTGTGTATATAATTTTCTTTGGTTAAACATCAAATTTACAATATTATTTTATAACTTTGTAGATTTTAGAGCACATTTTATTAAATGTTTGTGAGAATAATTTTTAGATTGTGGTCAGTATATTGGAGTGGCATTTTTATTTCAATTTTTGTTAACTCTATTTTCACTACTGTATGGACAGGTATATAATTCATTTTCCATTATGTGTCACAATATAGCTGAAATATTGCTAAAGTTGGCATTGAACACCAATCAATCAATCATTTTCCATTATTAAACTAATGTCTACTTTTTGACCAGTTAGTTCTTAAATATTGAAATTTAAATTCATAGGTTTTACTGACTATAAATAATAATAAAAATAACCAGTCTGCTAAAATGTGTATTTATATAGGAAAAGACTGTATATTTTTTTATTTTAAAGAATTTATGATTTTTTGTGATAGACTAAGATACAAATGTATAAATTTCTTCCTCGAGAGGGAGAATTCCTTTTGATTCAACAAATAAATTACTTGTTTTTCTAAAGAAACCCAAAATAATTTGAAAATTAATATATTTTCCCATGTAATAGAACAAAAAATTCCATCTTTGATCATGTTGATACTTTAAGGTGGTACCTTACACTTCAGCTAAAATTTGATCTGCTCGTTTAATTTTCTTATTTTTTTGGCAGTGTGTTTGAATATATCCACTGTAATAAATATCGAAATTTTAACAAATTCCTACCAACAGACTCAGAGCGATAAATTCAATAGACACATAGCAGCTTTTCTCTCTGTGGTTTTGTCACTGAGATGCTTGAAATCTGCATACAAACATCATATGATCAAAACGTTCAACTGATTTTAAAGAGTTATCTCCCTGTAGTGTTAGGTACCACCTTAAAATAATCTTATGCATGCATGTAAATTAGAGGAAATCTTAAAATAGCCATCAGAAGGGCCATCATGGTAATGATTGTATGGTAGTTGGATTTTCAACTACCTATGCAATCAGTGCCTATCACCACTAAAGTTATGAGTTCAAATTCCGCTGATGGTGAGGTGTACTTGATACAACATTATGTGATAAAGTTTGTCAGTGACTGGCGACAGGCTGTGGTTTTCTCCAAGCACTCTTGTTTCCTCCAACAATAAAAACTGACTGCCACGTTATAACTGAAATATTATTGAAAGTGGTGTTGAATACCATAACCTAAGTTAACCTAAAATAACCATCAAAGTAGAATATTATGGTATAAAAAAAAATGGACTTAATTGTCGATTTGTCAAAATGCTATAAAAATGTGTCATTAACATGTAGAAAATTAGCTTTAGCTGCATTTTACCATTACCTGTGATTCCCTAGATGTATGTTATACTAATAGCTAGGTACGTAGGTCTTGCTGCAGTGTGATGCTCTTGTTTTTTAGTGGAAGTGTGAAGAAACGTGGATCTCATGATAGCCCTTACGTCTCATCTATGTAAGCCGCCATCTTGTTTAATGTGTATGTGTGCATTGTGTATATTTGTTCATGAAATTCAAAGTGTCTGCATTATTTTTTTTTTTCATATTATTTTTATAAATTGTTCTTTCTTAGAAGAAACTTTTTAACAATATCTTATCTTCAACTTTTGCATCTTAATCACATTTTTTGTATCATTTCTGTCAATATTAATTCCCAAAAAAGATTCTATATTTCTTAATCAAAAGTCAGTATAAAATTTATCGATTTTAATGAAAATATGCAAAATTTATATGATTTTGAGATTTGAACGACTTTTTCTATGATAAAGTCCCTTATTTTTGTAGAATAATGTCCATTCTAACTGTACTTTGAATTTTATAGATTTATTGTAGAATTTATGTTACACTAACATTACTATACAAAATCATACTGTTATTAAAAGCATGCACATTTTGCTATTTTTGTTATGAAAAATAGACTTATTAATTGAATGTTTATCTCCCAAGGAATTTGATGCAAATATGTTATACAGAACTACATGTATTCCCTTCCTGACATCTTATCATAATTATCATCATACATATCATTTCTAATACTAGACTTAACAGTTTTCTAATAAACAGATGTCTTCCCTAAAGTTGTGGTTTATCCAACAGTTTTCTAATAAACAGATGTGTTCCCTCAATTTTGTGGTTTATCCAACAGTTTCTAATAAACAGATATGTTCTCTCAATTTTTCTGATTTATCCAAGTTTCTAATAAACAGATGTGTTCCCTCAATTTTGTGATTTATCCAACAGTTTCTAATAAACAGATATGTTCCTTCAAACTTGTTGTTTATCCAACAATTTCTAATAAACAGATGTGTTCCCTCAAGCATATTGCTGATTTGTCAGTGTTTTTGGATTTTTGGGTCAGAAATCGTATTATTTGATGTATCCAATGTAATCTTGGTAAAGAAATATATAATTATTTTAAGAACATAATCACGGTATACTGTGTATTTAGTATATAGTTTTATACACTTGTATTTATCAAGCACTTTATCGTGTACTGTGAATGTAATCATTTTCCATATTCAATATTGGACATTTTATTTATCTGGGATTTAATGTGCATCATGGGATATTTTTGTGAAAATTGCTGTCAATTGATGCACAGTTTTATTTTACCTATGTATTATAATTGCCAAAATATGTCAATATTAAGATGCTCTATGATAAAGTTTGTCAGTGACTAGCTGCAGGTCGGTGGTTTTCTGCGGGTACTCTGGTTTCCTCTACCAATAAAGCTGATCGCCACGATATAACTGAAATATTGTTGAAAGTGGCATTAAACACCATAACCCTCACTACCCGTCAATATTAAGATATTACCGTGTTAAATAATTTGTAAAATATTATTTGTTATATTTCCTGAGGATGTAACAGAATACACATAAAAAGATTAGATTAGCTTCATTTGTGTCTATATATTCGGGAAGACTTATAATGGTATTACTTCAGTTCAAGTTTAGATGCATAAAAAAGATGAAAGTTATCAATGATTCAATTAAGTTTCCCAAATTTATCCAACCAATCAGTTTGAGTTCCATGCCCAACTTTTATGTAAATAGTCTTTTATGAGCACGGGTAGAAGTCTGCCAGTATCCCTGCTTAGGCTGCCTATATATGGCAATATGCAATCAAAGTAGACAAAATACCTGTTACTACAAATTCTTCCATCGAAGATAATCAAGATTGCTTTAAGATATTCAATAATAGAATAATGATTTACAGTTCCTAATGTAATTATTATTAAAACTAAGGTACTCCTCCCTTAGACATGGGCGACCTTAGCTGATTTTGGCTATTCTGTGTAGGCCCTTTGGTTTTCTGGCTCCCAAAGATTTTAGAATTGTTTGGCTTACCAATCTTTAGATTTTGAGTGTCACCTGATGAAGGTTATTCCAGAAACGTGTCATGCACACTAGATTTGATATCTACATTTTTATTCAGATGGTGGATACTATTAAAATTCATTCACAATACTGTATTATTATTATTATTATATTATGCATGTGTTGTCACTATTCGTTTATATTATGCAAAATACATTGCTATGCAGATATATTACATGTGTTGTATCAATTAGTTGTTTGTAAGCGAAGAAATTGTGTTAAATATGCTCACAGGATGCATAATCATACAGTGAATGGAAATTGTTAATGGTTTATCTCCCTTTTCTAAGGTGTATTAAGTGTTATCTCCCTTTTGTAAGGTGTATTAATTGGTATATATTTCCCTTTTCTGATGTGTATTTAAGGTGTATTAGAATTAGTGGTCTATCTCTGTTTTCTAATGTGTATAAAGTTGATACATATATATTATGCAGTGAACAAAAATAATAATATTTACATGATATATTTATGTGTGTATTTACACACAACAAAACATGTGCATGTTACACATTAGATATGAAAAGAATGTCATTTTATTTTCATTTTTATCACCATAATTTATCACATCTAATCTGATCATTAATTTCATTTACAGAAGCTATTTATTGTTAACTGTTTTCAACTTCCATATTACCTCATTTATATTGACTGAATTATACTGAATTTTCATTGGTCATTTTCAGGAATTCCTCCTCAATGAGCATGACAGGAAGTTTAACAGGAAGTTTGACTGGTTCCCTAACAAGTACTCCCAGCAATTCAAACAAACCAAGGCAAATAAAAAGGTTTGTTAATGTTTTGGTATATTTTTCCTCCTTTAAGCGTAATTTGTTCAATATAGGTTAAAACATTTTACTCTGTCAGTTTTATTTGTAATTGTTTCCAAATAAACGTGTACGATAACTTTCATAAGTGTGAGCTATTGTCATAAATTTACATTTGAAAACTTTTCATATTTCAATCTTCTTCTCTGAAATCATTCTCCTAATTTGAACCAAACTTGGTAGATTTGTTCACTAGGTAGTACCGGTACATGACAGGTAGATGAGCCTGCTATAAAACCATTTTGATTCAACAAAATTTGTAGGAGTTATAGAACTTTGACTATTTTACACATACTGTAACATAGTAAGATCTTGTGAACGTAACTCCTCTGAAACCATTTGACAGAATTTGTTCATTTTGGTAGGATTTTTAGTCATGATAAGTAAATTTGTAGGAGTTATGACACTTTTATTGTTTTATGCATAGAGTGACATGGCAAGATTTTGTCAATGCAATTCTTCTAAAACTGTATGACAGAATGTGTTCATATTTGGTAGGATTTTTAGTCATGACATGTAGATGAACCTGCTTTGGCACCATTGTAATTCGACATAATTTGTAGGAGTTATAGAACTTGTATTACTTTTAGACATAGGGTAACAGAGTAAGATCTCAAGAATGCCACTCCTCTGAAATATTTCATCAGAATGTGTTCATATTTGGTAGGATTGTTAGTCATAGCATGTTATTGAGCCTGCTACTTACTGATATAAATATAACCCATGGATAACATACTCACATTACACCTCTTTCTAATGCAATGGGGGACGTATGGCTACATGTAGCAATCTTGTACTTTAATATAAATTGATTGATTGATTATTGCTTAACATCCAGCAGGCAGTATTTCTGCTATTTTTTTTTTAACAAGAATAAGTTCAATGATATATAAAAAAACTATATTGAAATGAGGGAAGGACAGACAGGTCAACGACATTTTGACTCACTGAAACAGTATGGAGAGTTTGGTAGGAGTGAAAAATTTAGTTTTTTGTGGTAGCTACAATGAGTCTACTCTATTTTCAAATCTACAAAAGAGGTTTTTATCATGCAGAGAATGTAGCATTCTTCAAACACATTACCCACTATGGTCCACGGTCAGGCTTTCTGTATTATAGTATGACAAATTCCCCATCGAGAGGGTTCCTCCTATCCTCCACCCAAGGACGTGCTGAGCAGCTCTATTGGTTTGAGCCCTGGGAATCTTCAAGTACCCAGTATTTTAATAAAGGGTTATTGATAGTTACATATTTTTCTATATATTTGAAAATTAATATCAAATGACACATAATTATAACAATCTTTTGAGAAAATATTATATTTGTATTTTATCTTGTAGGACTGTGCGGACATTGTACCGATGTAATGCTGAGAATGAGTCAGAGTTATCGTTTGAACCCAATCAGCTTATATTTAATGGTAAAAGTCTTCATTTTATTATATCATATTAACAAGCAAACAAATATTGTCTTGGCTATCTATTAACAGATACAACAGAATTTGTCTTTACCAAACTCTGATTAAAACGGAAACGTGTAGTATAAATCAAACTTTAAATAAAGTCACACTGTAGAAAATCTGTTAAATTTCACCTGTATAAACTGAACACCTGTCAATTTATAACACAACAGTAGGTTCCCCCCACCCCCAATGTATTTTGCTGGGAAATTAAAACATCAGTTTGTCATCTTTCTGTCTGTCTGTTTTTCACAAAAAGTGTAGATGAAAATTCTTATTAAAGCGTATAACATATTGGTTTTTCTGTTTTATTTCAGTTCGAAGTTCGAAAGAGCCCGGTTGGTTAGAAGGACAGTTAAACGGTAAAACAGGACTGGTACCAGAGAACTATGTGGAGTATATAGATTGATGCAATAGTTTTATAAGAATGCAATATTAATCTGTGATCAAAATACTGTATTATTCAGACTTTAGTGTGGACAGCAAAAGAATCCACAAACTTATTTGTAGATATTGTAGATATATATAGCAATCCTATTAGACACATTGAAGATGAGTAAACAATAGACCATTTTCACATATCCATATTGATTCTAAAATTATATGTTTTTATTCATTTTATAAGAGTTATTTCCCATTAATGCAGGAAGAAATGTCCATTTACATGCAAAGTTCAATGAATATAAACATATTTTTTTTCACAAACTATTCTTTTCACATATCCGAATTGATTCTAAAATTATATTTGTTTTTATTCATTTCATATATAAGATGAGGTAATAAGAATTATTTCCCTTTTCATGCAAAGTTCAATGAGGCCACATTTAAAAATATGTTTGTTTCCCCTCTCCCGACCCTGGATTTCACAGGAGGTTAGGTAGGTAGGTCAAAAGTTTTGTTTTCTCCAGCAGTAATTTATATTGTTAATTCCCATGGCAACATACAAAGCCTAACACAGGAGGGTAGGTAGGTAGGTCAAAAGTTTTGTTTTCTCCAGCAGTATTTTATATTGTTAATTCCCATGACAACATACAAAGCCTAATACAACAAGGTTTTCTTCTCTTCTATTGAAAGTCGAACATTTTAAAGTTTGACAGTACAATTACAGGAATTCATCATGATTGTGAAGGCCGACTGTGTTGTAGAAGTGGTTTTCCTACTGTCTGGGTTGGTCAAACCAACATCTTTGTCTCTATTTACAGTAAAAGTTACATATTTTAATGTTCGGTCAAATTCCTTTACGATTCTGATGGGTTCTTCCATATCAGGCGTAAATGTTGCCGTTCCCATTAATTTGTCAGACACACATGCAGTAACAGTGTCAGTTTTGTGGAAAGTAAAATCTTCTCCGTCCAAAACGTCATGGAGCACGTCGTTCCATGTCTCATCATCATCATACTCGTACAGTCGATTTTTGCACAAGTTCTTGCTTTCACTGCCACATTTTGCTAATACTGATGAACACAGCGTGAATGTTCCGCCGCTCTTAAGTCTCTTTTCTCCTCATGTAGACGACATTTCTCCATAGCATACAAACTCTAATTGTATTGTTTCTTGATTTTAGATCGAATCCAATGAAAAAATAGAAACTTCTGGTCACCATAAAACGCTAATCGGCACCGGAAACGACTCCGAAATTTATCCAGAAATTTAAAAAAAATGTCGCCAAAAAAACGGAATAAAAACTTTTGGGTCGGCGGGACTTTCTCTGAGTCGGTCGGGCGAGGGGAAACAAACAATATTTTTATTTTGGCCTGAATATATCATATTTTTTTTTCATAATTTATTCTCAATTTTAATGTTGTATCAAATTGTGAATTTTCATTTTATTTTAAAACTCTCTGATTTTATTACAATATTCAAATAGTTACAACGTTTCAAATTCTTCGTCCTCTCTGTTGCTTTTGCATCAAACAGGAACCAGTTTGTCCACCACAAGGGAAATAACTCCTATAAGAAAAACTTAAAAACATTTAATTTGAGAATCAAATTGAGGATATGTAAATGGTCTATTGGTGAGAACAGTTTAATTTTTAGGTCTCACAAGTTTGCAGGAATTGAGGAGTATATGCCTCTATTTTACGAGATTAAAAAATCTTTTCAAATTATATTCCTGACTTTTTACTATCATATGTATTTATTTATATTGTAAGTTTATGTAGGCCTTTCAGGGCATGAAGAATTATTTTTTAAGTCACTTACCCAAGGGAAAGTGAAATAAAAAATTTACTTTCCCTTCCAAATTTCTACTTTCCCGTTGAGGCCCACGAAGCCGGCATAATTTATCTAGGAGGTTTTGGGACATGCCCCCACATGAAGATTTTGAAATATTTAATGCAAAATCCTGCATTCTGAGCATAACTGAAAGGGTTTTGTTGTTTGAAAATAAATTGAATTTTCTTACTTTGTTTTTTATGTGTTTATAATCAATTTGAGATTTGAATCTAATTAAAACTACATTTTTGCTGGTTTGTGATTATTATTTTTGATAGATCTTTTCTTAATGCTTCTAGTTGTAAAGTTGGGGAAATTTTCACAGAGTGTACAACACATCTTTTCATTTTCGTACACAGAAATTCGGCCGACTATTTCACTTGAAACGAACGGTTCCTTTTTCCTTTATTAAGATCTATTATATTCACTGACTTCTGTCCTCTCTATAGGCCATGCCTACTCATATTATCTAATTTATAATTTAGTTTTTATTTCAAAATATCTGAAAGTTCAACAGCAAACCGCAACATCGATATCTGGTACCTTGCATTGTGTACATACAATTTTATACCTTTACATACTTCAGGCTTAAATAAACCGTAAACCAGTTACAGAAACTGATATATCTGAAAAACGCAAAGTACAACAATGAGCAACAATGGACTTATAACACTTTCCCAGCGGGAAATATCGATCAGCATGTTACTTTCCCGTGTGTTTTTTTACTTTCCCCGGGAAACGGGAAATGGTAATCTTCATGCCCTGCCTTTGTGGTTTTGATAATTCAGCTTAAAAATAAATATTGTTGAAAGTGGCATTAAACACCATAACCAATAAAAAGATCTATTGCTGTGTATTAATTAATCAACAAAAATGATATACAGTCAAACCTGTATATAAAGGCCACTCAAAGGAACCTGAAAATGTGGCCGTAATGAGCAGTTGCCCTTTATATAAAGGTTAAACTTATATGCACTATTCTTTAATGGGAAAAATGAGACTGCCTTTTATAGACAGTGATTTGTTATATAGAGGTGCCCTTTAAGGCAGGTTTGACTGTAGTGAATGGTCATTTAAGATTATAAGTTGCTTTCTTTATCTTTTAAGAGAGAGAGAGAGAGAGAGATAAAAAATATGTCACACAAATGTTTAACTCTGTTACTCTCACTGCATATTTTTTTCTCAACCTTTAAAAAACATTTGATTTAAAAAAAAAATTAACTAATAAAATATTTAGTTATTTTATTATGTTTCTATATATTATAAAGAATGATTTCTAATATTTAAGATAAAACTGTTACTTCATTACCAGAGGCAGGCCATACCGGCTTTTTGAGTAATTCCCAGTGGGCCCCTCATATAAACAACATATTAATGAATAAAATGCCTACCTGATAGGTCACAGTGAGCCACTCATATAAACAACATATTTATGAATAAAAGGCTGTTAGCTCATTACCAGAGGCAGGTCATACAGGCATTAAGGTAATTCCCAGGGGGCCGCTCATATAAACAACATATTAATGAATAAAAGGTCTACCTAATAGGTCACAGATGCTCTGGCCAGTTTTAAGACCCAGTCCACCTCTGTTTATTTACCCAGTACACTGCTGTTTGTATATTATACCTCAGTCGTATGTGATTTTTTATGCATAATGTAAATTAGATACACTGCTTTAGTTAGGGGTCAATTTATTGGGTTTTTTTTTTTTACATCCTCTGCTTTAACTTTACCCCTGTGATACAACATAAAAGATATTTGATAGTCTATTAATGTCCTCACAGATTTTATCATCTAAATTTATATTATGGGTATTCCGAAAAGTCAGAATGTCACAGGGAGAATTAAGAAATAATTCATGGAAGCCATAGTTTGTATCCAGTTTTAATATGGGTAACATTATTTTCATAAATATTTTATCCCGAGTACATTAGCATTCCCA
This sequence comes from Gigantidas platifrons, assembly GCA_002080005.1. Lineage (NCBI taxonomy): Eukaryota > Metazoa > Mollusca > Bivalvia > Mytilida > Modiolidae > Gigantidas > Gigantidas platifrons. The sequence goes on from MJUT01013641.1 coordinate 259,940, forward strand.
TCTACAAAACAAAAACAATTGACAGAAAAAATATGTGTGGTATTATTTTTGTAGTTACATATAAATTGTGTGGTACTTAAATCCTAAGTACAACATTGTGGTCAGTATCCTAAGTACAACAGTGTGGTCAGTATATGGTGACAAATATTTGTTGAATTCTAACTTTCATGGTTTGATATGGCCCACGAAAGAAAGCTTCAAAAATAATTGGTATGCCACGAATACTAATGAATTCACAATAACATGTTTTTGCAAGCATATTTTTTTTTAAAGGTTCGATTAAATATGTACAAACTTCATAATGCTGTTGGATTGAGTTATATTTTGTATTTGATGACCATCAATCTAATTAAAATTAGATCTGGAATTGCCCCTCTTTTTCCCCCCTGATATATCAGAAAAAAGAGGGGGGCAATTCCAGATCTAATTTTAATCAGATTGGATGACTATAAATCATGTTTTATTTATGCAAGTTATATTGGCATAATTTTATGTGTTGTTTATTGTTTGTTCTGTTTTTTTTTTTTTTTTTTGCAATGATTAAATCTAGTCGTGTATCGTTCTATATATAATAAGGTTTATGTATATTTTTTATGTGTATAGTATATGCCATGTTTAATTTGTATATAACAGATGCCCTTAAATGGTGTGGTCTGTAAATCATCTGCAGGGGTTATTCTAGAAGAACAATTGGGAGGTCTTTTAAGAGACATTAGAAATGCGGTCAAAAATAAAATACTAGAATTTTGGTATTAAATTTTCAGTCATGGCATTTTGAAGAAAAATGTAATGTTCCACCATTCATTGAAGTTTTTTCTTCTAGGTTTAGGGGTATGGTGTTTAATGCCACTTTCAGCAATATTTCAGTTATAAAGTGACACGATATAGCTGAAATATAGTTTAAAGTGGTGTTAAACACCATATTCTACCTACCTATAGTGACAGTCAGTTTTATTGGTGGAGGAAACCTGGTTACATGGAGAAAACCACCGACCTGCTGCTAGTCACTGACAAACTTTATCACATAATATTTTTTTTAAGTACACTTCGCCATGAGTGGGATTCAATCTGACAACTTTAGTTTTTCTTCTAGGATAACCCCACACAATATTAATATACTAAATATATGTAACAAAATCTGTTAGTTATTAAAGGTGCTTACTAATATACCTCACATCATTCAATTTTCAATATTTTAATTTTATTAATCTATTTTTAATTTCAAAATCTGAGTGGTGATATAATATAGAAATGTAATTATTTCAGTTTTCTTTCCATGTACTATAATTAGACCAAAGAAAATGAATAACAATTATAGCCCACTAACATAGGGGGGGGGGGGGTGTGATAGATGGTTGTGTTTTTAAGGGGTTTCATTATACAACATAAGTTTAACGCTACTCGTAAATGAAAGTTTCATATATTGTAAAATATAACAAAGCACAGATTTAGTCCTGTTTAGTATTAATCTTGCCAGAATATCACAAATTAATAATTTTGACCAATCTATAGTAGGTTTAGTTAAGTCATTATGACTATTTTAATTGTGTTTAAAGACAAAGATGGACGTTTATAGTACATGGATGATTTTTTTTCAGTTATAACTGATTTCAGGTTGGTTTTTTTTTTCGTTTCCCCCCCCCCCAAAAGTTACAGGACACGGTCAGATCAGGTCAAAATAGACCTATTGAGGATCATCCCTGATACTACAAATACTGAATTAATTTTATTGTAAAGTTAAAAAAAGTTTATCATCAATTGGCGTGACATTATTTCTCTAAGGATAGGAGATGGTGATTTGAGAGGTTAATTTATTTAATTAAATAGCTAATTGATAACTGTATATTTTTGTTGGTACAATGACACCTGTTTAAACCGAACCCTGAATAAACTGGAATCTTGTACAAACAGAACTTTATATAAAGTTACAGTGTAAGAAATCTTTGTTAAGTTCACCTGCATAAAACAAACACCTGTCTATTCCAAATACTTAAATTGGTTCCAAGAAGGTTTGATTTAGACAGGTTTCACTTTATGATTAAAAAAGGTTGGCAAAAAGTGTCCATGTGGGTAGCATCATAAGAATGGTTCATATACATATAGGTATTCCTGTCAGTTTTTTATATAAATATCTGACATTTTATCACTATCATTTATTCAGTAACACATGGATCTATAAACTATATTTCCATAAAACATGTATAGAATAAAAACAAGAGATTTGAAAAAAAAAAAAAAATGCTTTCTGACAAAAACAAATTTTCACACGGCCTGTTTGTGATTTATTTAAGTAACACATCTGTTCAGAATTCAGCAATATCTTCATATATCACTTGACACACACAAAATTAGTGCTTGATGCCAGCTGCCAGTTAATACACACATGTCTTCATGTCTTTTTGATATGTTAACAGTGTTAACACATGTATTTATGTCATGTTGATATGTTAACTGTCTGTTAATACATGTCTTCATGTCTTTTTGATATGTTAACAGTGTTAACACATGTATTTATGTCATGTTGATATGTTAACTGTCTGTTAATACATGTCTTCATGTCTCGTTGATATGTTAACAGTGTTAACACATGTATTTATGTCATGTTGATATGTTAACTGTCTGTTAATACATGTCTTCATGTCTTTTTGATGTGTTAACACATGTATTTATGTCATGTTGATATGTTAACTGTCTGTTAATACATGTCTTCATGTCTTTTTGATATGTTAACAGTGTTAACACATGTATTTATGTCATGTTGATATGTTAACTGTCTGTTAATACATGTCTTCATGTCTTTTTGATATGTTAACAGTGTTAACACATGTATTTATGTCATGTTGATATGTTAACTGTCTGTTAATACATGTCTTCATGTCTCGTTAATATGTTAACAGTGTTAACACACGTCTGTATGTCTTGTTAATGTGTTAACTGTCTGCTAACACATATGTGTATGTCTTGTTAAAAAGTTAACAGTATATTAACACATGTGTTTATGTCTTGTTAATATGTTGACAGTCTATTAACATATGTCTTCATGTCTTTTTAATATGTTAACAGTCTGTTAAACACATGTATTTATGTCTTGTTCATATGTCAACTGTTTGTTAACACATGTGTTTATGTCTTGTTAATTGTGACTTAGCTATATGTAAAGACTTGTATATGTCTGTTTACAGTTTATATAGACATGTCAGGTGTGGATTCAGATGGAGGTGTCTCTCTCTTTATAATCATTTTCATCATTAAATTTTTAATTCTCTGGAGTTTATGGGGGACATTGTCCCCACCAGGTGCTATTCTGGACTCCTTGTCTACAAAATGTGTGTGCCACCTGACATAAAATCCTGCATCCACTCCTGTTATATTTATGGTTAGTTAAGGTATTTATTAACACACCTGTTGAGTTTTTTAACAGTCTGTAAACACATGTATTTATGTCATTTTAGTATGATTGTTAAGGGTGTAAACATATGTCTAGTTAAGGTATGTGTTAACACACCTGTTGAGTCTTGTTAGCCATCTGTAAACACATGTATTTATGTCATTTTAGTATGATTGTTAACAGTCTGTAAACACATGTATTTATGTAATTTTAGTATGATTGTTAACAGTCTGTAAACACATGTATTTATGTCATGTTATTATGATTGTTAACAGTCTTTAAACACATGTATTTATGTCATTTTAGTATGATTGTTAACTGTTAATGTTGTTTTATTCATATATATATATATATCTTGTAAGTGTTCGTTATGAGGAGGGTTTCATGAAAGAAAAAGACAGAACTAAATGTAAACATTAATGTTGGTGGCCATATTTTATTGAAAATTTTATGACTGGTATGACATAACTGCCTTGCTAAGTGTTGATTCTACAGTCAAACTTGTCTTATGTGACAATACAAAGGAACATTGAAAACTTGGCAAATATAACACAAGTGATCACTGAAAACAAATGAACTTAGTATAGGGAGGGTGTATACGCCACTTTCAACAATATTTCAGTTATTTCATGACGGTCAGTTTTATTGGTGGAGGAAACTGGAGTATCTGGAGAAAACTTGGTATGGAATGCACTACAAAGGAAAATAAATTTAAGGTTTCAGAAAACAAGCATTGCATAATAGAGGTGGTCGCTGACGCAAGTTTGACTGTATTTGAACAAATAAACATGAAAACTAATAAATGTATTTATTGCTTTCTAATAATTTTTGTTTTGATATTTTTATATAATCAACAAAAGAAGAAAAAAATATAAATTAATGAAATTGAAAATAACAGGACTTTTTTTCTGTTGAGTGTTATAGCTTATATATTTGTCCAATCTAATTAAAATTACATCTTGACGTGCTCTCCCTTTTCCTGATGTGTCGTGCATTATCATAAAAAAAGGGGGTGGGGCAATTCAAGATCTAATTTTAATTAGACTGATTTTTGTCAAATAGTTTAGGACCTGAGAAAAGTCACTTTCTGTTATATTTCTTATCTAAGATATAATAGAAAAATGAAATCAGCTGTATGCTGTGGATTAAGTTACATTGTATATTGTAAATACTTTCTTAAAGTCTCATCAAATGTTTAGTCCCTGTTCGTTTATTTTCCGCAATACATACATGTATCCTTAATGGATCCCCAAGTACTGTCTTATATCATCTGTCTCTGCCACAACAAAATAAAAACAACAATTTATGCAATTTTTTTTATATTGTACTATGTTTGTGATAAATATGTATATACAAGCTTCCTGTACACAATGAACAAGGATTTTGTACATGTCAATAATAAAAACAAAGCCAACATTGAATTTATCTTACAATTTATTGTCTATAGTTGAGTGAGTGAATGGGTGATTTAATGCCAACTCAGCAGTTTTTTTAGCTATATCATGGGAAGAACAAGTTAATTCAAAACAAAGCCAACATCGCATATATCTTACAGTTTATTGTCTATAGTTGAGCATGTGAGTGAGTGAGTGATTGTTGTTTACTACCAATTCAGCAAATTTTCAACTATATCTAGGGAATGAGTGAGTGATTGTTGTTTAATGTCAACTCAGCCAATTTTCAACTATATCATGGCGAGTGAGTGATTGAATGATTGTTGTTTGATGTCCTAAGAATTGGCAGAAAATAAGCATCTTAAAGAGTATGGGATGAGATCATTGTTGAAAACACTACTGTGACTGTCAAATGCAGAACAGCAATGCAAGGACTATTTCTTTACTTTAATTAGTGCCAAAGAGTAAAATTGGATAATAGTCTCTGATGTTCATTTACAACTATATCCTTTGTAACTAATATAACAATTCAACTATAAACAAAGCACATCAGTGGTGTAATGGTTTGCGTGCTCACCTCGAGTGCGGTAGATCATGGGTTCGAGCCCTGATGGGGTCCAACCAAAGACTATATAACTGGTATTTCTTGCTTCTCTGATATTCCCTAAGCACGTAGCATTAAAGAGAAAAAGTAAAGACTGGTTGACTTGGAATAAGAATAATGTGTCCGAGTGGAGCGACATATCTACCCGCGGACTGTTGATTCAGTGAGCTAGCACTATCAAAATCCAACTCGGCATGTTTTTCTAGAACAAAGCAGACCTCATAATCATCTCATTGAAAATTAACTTGTTCTCGCCATGATATAGCTGAAAAATTGATGAATTGGCATTAAACAATAACCACTCAATCACTTACTCTGTTTGATAGGCCAGGATAATAACACAATATGCATGTTTGAAATGAAACTTGTCATTTATTCCAATAAATGACAAAAAAAAAACTAATCATTAATACATGCATTGCATAATATATAGATATTATGATCAACAATATTACATGTACAAGGATGGGAAGATGGGTAAATTTTGAAAAATATTTAAGAAGCATGAAGATTTCACTGCATTTTCTGAGCTGATTGCAGCATCAAATTAAATGGAGATAATATTACTATATGTCACCAATATTGATTTATCTCCCTTTTCACCTATAACACCATTACTTATTTCATAATTATATATAAGAGGGAGTCACTGCAATATGTTTTATATTTTATTGAGGTGGAGTGGGAGCGGCAAACTGGAGGGTTGTCATGGGTGACACACACTCTTAGCTATGCTACTGTTTCTACCGTTGATGAATTTGATCGGTAATGTGTTTTGATGATCAAATTGGAATCTATTAAAATCCCTTACTTTAAATATATTTATTGTCAAACAAATACAGACAATGGATCAGACACAAGTTATAAACTTAGGTCTTCTCCGTTACATATAAATAATTAATTAGACAATATTTTACAAAAACAGAACATTATTTCATTCATAATTATTTGAGAAAATGACATAGTATTGCAAGTGATTGATATTGAGTCGCTGCTGTCAGATGAGTTAAAAGTACATAAACATTAGACAAATCTTTTAGTGTCTAGTATGTATCTGTGAACAGTTGTGAAAAGTGAGCAGTTAACATCATGTGCAAAATCTGAATTTCCATACAATATATTGTTAATGGATATATCTAACCCGAGATCTCTGATATTGTTCAACATAACATTTCTCTAATTAACAAATAATTTGCAGTGCAAGAAGTAGTGTTCATTGTTTTCCACATAATTGTTGCAGTCACAGTAACAAGAATCTATCAGATTACATCTAAAAAGGTCACCTTTTAAGCTACTACAATTTTGCCTTAAACGAGTATGTAGAATACTTGCCAGACGTGAACCAAACGAAAAATATTTAGAAGGCTTTACTGGATTGTTGTAGTAAGTCTTTAATCTATATTTGAGTATGCAATTACTAGGTGAATCTCTGATATATTGGGGTAAATTATTCCAGAGATGAATAGTGGCTGGAAAAAATGAATTTTGATATAGGGTAAGACGACACCGTGGAATAGTGAAATTATTTGAATTTCGTAAATTGTAGTTGTTTGCCTGGTTGACAGTCCGCGGCAGCAAATCACTTAAATAACCGGGGGTATCACCCTTGACCATATTATAAAAAAGTGACAACTTCCTGATTTTGTGTCTGGTATTAAGTTTCTCCCACCCACTTTCTGCATATAAAGAAGACACACTTGCATAAGCCGTCAGACCTGTGACGATTCTAGCAGCTTCAAGTTGAAGTTGCTCAAGTCTGACGGCATCGGCAACTGTACAACTATCACAAACTTCACAAGAATATTCAAGAAGTGGCCTAATGAAGGTCATGTAAATGTTTTCTAAAAAGTGTCTTAGACACCTTAAATTTGATCTTACGCAGAACGGCTATCTGTCTGGATGCTTTGACAACAACATTATTAATATGTTTAGACCATTTACCATCAGCACTGAGAGTAACACCAAGATATTTGTGAGCATCAATAGGTTTGATTTTAATATTATCTGTATAGAAGTATAAATCAACTGGAGAGGGCCTGGTACTGAAGTACATTATTTCTGTTTTTTCAGGATTTAGTTTGACTAGCCATTGTTTCGCCCAATTCGTAATATTATTTAAATCAATGTTAACCATAGAACGCAGATGATTAATTTCGAATGATCTTTCGTCAACGGACGTATCATCAGCAAACAATCTACACAATCCAAGCATATCGTCGGCAATGTCATTAATAAATATCAAAAACAACAGAGGACCAAGGATTGACCCTTGGGGGACTCCAGCTTTTAAATTACCTTTCAATGAGATGGTGTCTTTGATAATAACTTGTTGTTCTCTGTCCGAGATGTAACTCTCTACCCACCGGAGAAGATTACCTTTAATGCCATACCGTTCTAATTTTAGCAGTAATCCCCTTAACCAAGTTCGATTAGTTGGTGTGACGTGGAGTGACCAGGTATGAATCCTGACTGGAATTTATAAATAAGGGTGTTTTCAATCAGGAAGTTGAATATATATTTGTATACTACTTTTTCAAAAATTTTGCTAACAGTACAAAGTAGTGCAATAGGTCTATAATTGGATACCAATGATTTATCTCCACTTTTAAATATTGGGATGACGTGGGCTAACTTCCAGTCCTTAGGGAATTTACGTTTTTGGAGAGATTTATTGAACAGTAGACAAAGTGGGTGTGCAAAATCCCTTCCACTATATCAGGGCATGCTTATGGATGGTTTTGTGTTTGAAATAGGCATACATGTAAAGCTTAAAGGGAAAAGTTGATAGTGTAAATAACATACTTTAGTGACAATTATTTTCTAATAAAATGAAATTAGAATTAAAATTAAAAACAAATTAATAACTAGAGGCTCAGCCCACTGAGCCTGTATCGCTCACCTGACAATAGAATGATACTGAAGCAAAAAGGGAGATAATCATTACCTTAACTGTTTTCTATATATATGAATAAAAGATAATGTCTTTGGGCCAGGTGAGCTAAAAAATTATGAAAAAAGGGCAATAACTCCTAGACGGGAAATAAGATTTACTTCAAAATTACAGGACATGTAGATCTTGACAAGCTGAACATGTTTTCAGTTTAGACTTAACATCTATCTCTTATAGTTTTTGAAATAAAGGACGAAAAGTATTACAATTTTGAAACTTTGATGAAAAAAGGGCAATAACTCCAAAATGGGTAATGGGATTTACTTAAAAATTGCAGGGTAGGTAGATCGTGACATGCTGCACATTTTTGCAATTTAAACTTAACATCTATCTCTTATAGTTTTTGAAATATAAGACGAAAAGTATTAAAATTTAAAAAATTTGATGAAAAAAGGGCAATAACTTCAACATGGTTAATGGCATTTAGGTAAAAATTGCAGTGTAGGTAGATCTTGACATGCTGTACATTTTTGCAATTTAAATTTAATATCTATCTCTTATAGTTTTTGAAATAAAGGACGAACATTATTTAAAAAAATTAAAAAAAAATTGATGAAAAAAGGGCAATAACTCCAAAATGGGTAATGGCATTTACTTCAAAATTGCAGTGTAGGTAGATCGTGACATGCTGCACATTTTTGCAATTTAAACTTAACATCTATCTCTTATAGTTTTTTAAATATAAGACGAAAAGTATTAAAATTTTGAAAATTTGATGAAAAAAGGGAAATAACTCCAAAATGGGTATTGGCATTTACTTAAAAATTGCAGGGTAGGTAGATCGTGACATGCTGCACATTTTTGCAATTTAAACTTAACATCTATCTCTTATAGTTTTTTAAATATAAGACGAAAAGTATTAAAATTTTGAAAATTTGATGAAAAAAGGGAAATAACTCCAAAATGGATATTGGCATTTACTTAAAAATTGCAGTGTAGTTAGATCTTGACATGCTGCACATTTTTGCAATTTAAACTTAATATTTATCTCTTATAGTTTTTGAAATATAGGACGAAAACTATTAAAATTTTAGAAATTTTGATTAAAAAAGGGCAATAACTCCAAGATGGGTAATCAAATTTACTTCACAATTGCAGGTTAGGTAGATCTTGCTGTGCTGATCATTTTTCCCCCCATATCAGATTTTTGATATTATTAACGGTTTTTGAGTTATTACCCAAAAACCTTCAATTTTACCATATGTTCTATTTTTAGTAACAACGGTCATGTTTGTTGGCCGAATGGAACCAAATGAAGAAGTTTTATAGAGGATCTTACGTATACATAGATGCTTCCTGCCAAGATTGGCTCCATTTGGCCAAGCAGTTTCAGAGGAGAATATTATTTTAACATTAGCCAATCAGAAACAAGAATTGCCCTTGGCGGCCATATTTGTTGGCGGAATGGGACGAAATGAAGAAACTTTATAGAGGACCTTATATAGATGTTTTCTGCCAAGTTTGGTTCCATTTGGCCCAGTTGTTCCAGAGAAGTAGATTAAAATATGAAAAAGTTAACGGACGGACGATGGACGGACGACGGACGCCAAGTGATGTCAATAGCTCACCTGACCCTTTGGGTCAGGTGAGCTAAAAAGGGGATGGTCTTTACCTCATGAAGTACCTATATATTGTTTCATTTGAATTATTTTGCTTATGTAGTGACCAGGTGTTAAGCGGGGTTTTCCGATATTTACTTTGGAAAGGAAAGCTCCTATGCATTTAAGCTAAGTTTTATTTAAAGAGGTCGTATGAAACAGTGTGAAGAATGAAAATCCTAATTAAAATAAGAGAATTACCCAATTCTACATTTCACAGCCAGAATAGGGTGTGGTGACAGGAGTATTCACCAATGTTGTATAACTTATACGTGTTAGTGGGTAGGGCAGTCCATGAGCTAATTGGACCAATTCCTCCCAATTGGGCCCCGCGCTGGAGTTATCTACTCACGGCTGTTCAAGTACACACAACAACACACTGCAGGTTTTTACAGAGAACAGCATTGGGCCCTGCACCTCTAAGACCGGCCGCAGGTGGGGATGGTTGGATTCTCAGTTTCAACCCTGAATGAGGCCTATTTTACAACAGCTGTAATTTAGACCAATTCTGATTGTTTTTCTTTTCTTTGAATTTATTAAGCCGAGTGTTTTCAGTAGTAGGTCGACATTTTTCAAATATATATCATACGGTTTCAGGAATAACCTCAATTGAATAGAGCCAACAAAAGCTGAATTCCAAAAAATTTGCCTTTCTTATTTCTCCTATTTTTCATCCAATTTTAATGCATGTTTTGCAAGCTGGTTATCTTTATGGGTTATTGGATGACTATCAAAAGGTTTTGCTATTTATTTCGAAAAGGGGCTAAATTCAGAAATTTTGCATATTTGGAATGCATATAATACATGAAATAGTAAAACAAGACAAATGTCCAAAATACAGTATTACTTTGTCCAACACCTTATTGTGTCGTCAATTTACTGTGTCAAGTAAAATACTGTGTACACTCTTGCTTTTAATATACACTTTTTAAAGGAATAAGACTTTCTAGACGTACAACGGAACAAATTTATCTTGTGCTTTTTTTTCATACCGGGTCGCCATTCCTGAGAAACAAAGTTAGAAGTCAAAATATAGTAACGGCAGTTAAGTCATGGCGTTAAACGCCACTTTCAACAATATTTCAGTTATACCGTGACAGTCGGTTTTATTGGTGAAGGAAATCGGAGTACCGGGAGAAAACCACTGACCTTTCGCATGTCACTGATACACTTTATCACATAATGTTGTATCGGGTACACATCGCCTGAGCGCGATTCGAACTCGCAACGTTAGTGGTGACAGGCACTGATCATGATTGCATAGGTAATTGTAAATCTAACTACCGTACGACCACGACGGCCGGCGGCATTTGGGTTTCTGGTTAAAATGCAAACTAGATAATGTTTTATGCACATGTAGTTCCTACATCAATTGAACAAAAACGAAGATTTCTTAATTATATATAAAGATTCCCTTTTTAAATAAAGGGTTAATCAATCGGATTCTGAATAATCAAACTATTTCATAAAACTATTTTAAATTATCTCGCTTTCAAATATTTTGGCCTTGAGCGTACCTGATGAAGGTTATTCCAGAAACGCGTCGTGTGCACTGAATTAGATCTCTACGTTTTTTCATCACTTTAAAATATAAAAAAAAATGAGTTAAATAATCTGATCATACACTTTTTGGTAAAAAAAAAAAGAAATACCGATCTACCGTGTAAAAAAATAATCTGATCTTTGTTTTTCGTAAAAAAAAATATATGGGTTGGGGGTAAAACCCTTTCCCCCCTAAAAATTCAATCGCCATTTAAGACATTATGTATATACAGTAATAAAATGGATATATTTGGATAAACTTGAACATGAAAGGGCAAATGTTGAGCACCTGTGACTGTATGAATTGTATAACACTTCCTTTGTATAACAAGGTTACAGATTAACAATGTTAAATTCACTCAACATTTACTTAATTTCAAATTCAATAAGTTTTTTTAAACGCATTATAAATGTGAATTGAACGTTTGAAGTTTATTCTATCTCTTGTAAAATAAGACGGGACAAGAAACTTAACAGATACTAAGCCTATAATTACTTGTAAAAATTGAGAAATTTTCTTGTACATAGACTTGATGTGTTATATTAAGGTGTAAAAACAACACGAACATAAATGTCCCAACAAGGACATATACTATACAAGTCCTTGGTCCCAATAATGAACTTGGGAAAATTTTTAAATTACATACCACCATACACCTGATTTGACCATAAACTGGACAACAATACAAAATGTATGTTGTGAAACACCCATTGTAAACCTATACTCTTTTATTTATCATTTTATGAATACCAATGTTTATGTTCCGGGAGAGGGTATAATGAAGGTACTGAGGGGTACAATACGGATGGATATAGAGTTTAAATGAAATTGTTTTACCCATTATATTGAAACACGATGACATTTTGTCAAAACTGTCACAAAATCTAATTTAAAAGTGAGTATTTTGACAGTAATGAGTTTTTGGATCATTTAATCTAATTCTTCTCTATTTATCTTCGTTTTTCTTACCTTTATTATCTCTTTGTTATTTGAAAACCTCAAGAGAAACTTGAACCTGTGACTGTGTGCTTTATTGAAAATTGATATAGGGTCACAAAAATGTAATTAAGTTACAAAATGTTTCATAAAATTTGCACCAGGAGTGACATTTTTTCCTGTAATTATATAGATCCGTTTTCTCACATGATCTATCCCCTGTACACTTCCGTTTTACGAACAAGTCAGAGTTCACTCACTGTTTCACATTTTGAATGGAAACCATTATTTGTTTCCCCCGCATTTTCTCACAGTGGAACCACATCGGTTAGCGTGCCCGCCTCGAGTGCGGTAGATCGTGAATTCGAGTCCCGATCGGGTCAAACCAGACTACAAAATTGGTTTTTGTTGCTTCTCCGCTAAGCACGCAGCATTAAGCAGAAAGAGCAAAGACTGGTTGGCTCGGAATCATATATAATGTGTCAAAGTGGGACGATATGTCTATCCGCGGAGTATTGTTTCGGTGAGCTAGCACTGTAAAAATGCAGCTAAGCGTGTTGATCTAGTACACAGTGGATCTCATCATCTCATTGAAAATTAACTTGTTCTCGCCAGTCGCCATGCTAATGATATGCTGACAAATTGCTGAGCTGACATCAATCAACAATCACTCGCTCACTCCTAAGCTATTGCATTCAAAAAAGAAACTTCAACTCAAACCAAACTTTAATATACAATGTAAATAATATATTGCTCTAAAAGTGATATTTCATTTTGTATCTTTTTTCGGATTTATTGTCGCTGTACACAGAAATGTCCACCAACTGAAACAATTACAAAGTTATAAACTCTTAAACAAAAACGAATACAACCAAAAAGAGACCTAACGAACACATAGGTTAGGAACAGACACACAAATATGGCGTGTTCAAAATATTGGAATGCCAAATACATGTATATGACGAGAGTTTTTGAATTTATCATAAGCAATGCCATGTTCTGGCATGTCAGTAGGATTTGTACTCTGCAACATTTTGTGTCTGATTGTCGAGACATTTTTCGCGAATTTTCGTCCGATGTATGTTCTTGTAAATACACCAGCCCTTCATTAGATTTAGTTTGTCGTGTAAGGGCACAATAGCTGTAAGATACGTGTCATTGACCTCTATGCTCAATACCGGTTTTCCTGTCTTTGATCAGTTGTAAATTCAAGTATTAAACCCCCTAGAACGTTATGATATGCTTACAATGTTAATTAAACTTCAGACATCTTGATATAATGTCAACATTGGTATGCTGACACAAACACACTGTCATTATTTCAGAACAGTTGACTTAAAGTATAAAAATATGCACGTTTCTATATAGCATTTGAAGTAAAAATTGGTTTAGGGATCAGAGAGTCACTTATTGATTTTAAGCTATGTAAGCAGATAAGATGACAGTTCTAAACGTAGCTGTATACGATATACGTAGGTTGTATATCTTTGTATATACGATATGTTGAAAATCAGATGTTCATGCATTAAAATAAGTTACCATATTTAAAAGAAAGTTTGAAACTGTCCCGACAGTATGGTATTTTTTTGTTTTTCAATTTATTATAGTTTTACGTGTGCATGTGTTATGTAAATTTTGTGTATAAATATTCTAACTATTTGCCAATGTTTATTAAATAAAAAAAAAATATATAGAATTTCGATATTCAACATAACTGATGACAGCTGTTATCTTACCAAGGTCTAAGTTTGCTATGTACTAAAAATAAGATAATAACAATTATGGATTTTGCGACAGAACGAGAATGAAGTATTTTCTTATTCTGTCGCCATTAAATTTCGTTCTGTTGTTTTGTCGTTCTAACTGGGTAACAGAATGAAAGAACGTAAATAACGACAGAACAAGATTTAAGTGAATCTACCTCCGTCGTTCAGTCATCTAGTAGTTATGGCGAAGAGTCAAATTAACAGAGACAGAGAGAGAGAATGATTTCCAAACAGAAGCAAAATAAGCAGTAAAAACTGAACAAATACAGAAGGACACTGAAATGAATGTTAGAGAACACCGAAGGGACAATAAAAAAAAATGGACAACATAGGTTACACAAGACGAAGAGAACACCGAAGGGACAATAAAATAGGTTACACAAGACGAAGAAAACAAAACAAACACACAATATGTGTTGGACACCACTATACGTGAACAAACACAAATAGAATAAACAAGACTGGAGCCCTCCTACATACAAAGGTATGATGGTGCTGTAGTTCATATTTTTAAAAATATGTACATTGGTACTTTCAATGAAGTAATTGTAACAGACCATATTTGGCACCTTTACAACACGGTCCATTTGAAGCGAGGTTCTTGCTACGGAACATCCGGGTTTGTAACAAGAGTAACAAGGTGGGTGGAGCAAGAACTTCCTACGCTTCCGGAGCACTTGAGTTCACTCCGGGTGTTTAGTGGGGTTCGTATTGGTCAATTAGTTTTGTTTTATCTAGTGCTTTGTAGATCATTGTTTGGCCATTGTGTTGTCTGTCCTTCTTCGAGTTACGGCTTCTGATTATCCCTTTGGAATCTTCAAACTTTTCTTGAAAAGACTTGTATACGAACGTAATTCAGTCGGTGTATTCTCAGCTAAAGGCGTTCATGCATTAAATCACATCGACCAAAATTAAGAAAATTGAAGCAGACAATTCAGTTCAGAATACATTTGTATATCTGAGTGAATGAGTGGTGATTGTTTAACGCCAACTCAGCAATTTTTCAGCCATGTCATGGCGAGAACAAGTTACTTTTCAATGAAATGATGATGAGGTCCGCTCTGTACTAGACCAAAACGCTTAATTTGATTTTCACTGTGCTAGCTTACTGAAACAACAGTCCACGGGTAGACATTTCGCTCTACTCGGACACATTTTTCTGATTCCAAGTCAACCAGTCCTTTGCTCTGTCTTCTAATGCCGCATGTTAGAGGAGAAACAACAAATACAGATTTAATAGTCTTTGGTTTGACCCGATCGGAGCTCGAACCCACGATCTACCGCGCATCGAGGCGAGCACGCTAACAGCATCCGAGAAAGTCGGCATTCAACATTCCGTGTTAATAATGTATATAAACACTCAAGGACGCAGGTTTACAACTGAAAATAAATGGTAAAAATATACCTGTTTTCACTTTATGTAACAGATAGCAGATGTCATCTATAAATTATTTCATCCTTTCTAACAGAACACAACAAATCAAGAAAAATAAATAAACTTTATTTGATTTAATGGATATTAGAACAATGCCAGATGTATCATAAACAACACATTGAATTAATTTTCTTTGTAAACATGTCGTATATAATAAGCTTTGTAAACACGTCATACATTTTGTCTTATAAGCAAAGATGTTGCCATGGTGATTAAGCCATTGACACAAGTAGGAGCACTTTCCAAAAAAAGTAATTAAGAGAGGATTGAATAAACTAGCTAATCTGACGTCTGCTGTTTTTCAAACACTGAAGTAGTTTTATGGTCACTATCTCTTCCTGTATTTGACAAGGAACCTTTTCATTGTTAACACAAGTCAAGTGTTTCTGATCTGGCATGTGTCTGATTTGGACTCGGGGAAACTATGTAAAAACACAACAAACGACATGTGCACGTTTCAACATTTTTTATAATAATTATATCTCAGCATCAACAATCTGTACACAAAGACGGATTACACAAGAACAAAATACGGACAATGTAACGACGATAACTCTAAAACACTGACCATGGCAACCTACTTCATAACACATGTCTCAACTAGGAATATTAGTAAACATGGGTAAATCTAGGTAAGAAGAGTTTGAAGATACCAAAGGAGTAATCCGTAAATCGAAGAAGGACAGACAACGCAATGGCCAAAAGTAAAAAGACAAAGGACAAACAACGATCTACAAAACATTACACATAAAACTAAAGATCTAGTAACACGAATCCGGAAGGGTAAGCAGTTCCTCTTCCACTAGTGACAATCGTCGTGTTAATCTTGTGACAAAACCGGTGATAAGACGTCACGAATGTGGAAAGGACCCGGAAGTGTTTGCAACAAGTGGAGCACACGTCACGAATGTGGAAAGGACCCGAAGTGTTTGCAACAAGTGGAGCATATCTGTGGACATTTGTGACACATATATTCCGTAACGGTCAAGCAGTCTATTTGGTCACGGAGTATGGTAGTAAGATGACCATTAGTGTTAACATCGAGGTAAAGGTCAAGCGGTAGCTGTTTCTGTTGTTTCTCTTTTCTTTCCATCATATATATAGATATATTAATTTCTGACATTTTAAATGTTAAATTAGGAATATTTACCGTAATACAAAATCGATATTTGAATTGAAATTAATTATGTATATTTGATATGTTTTATAATCGTCGGATTAAGTAATGAGGATGTTCTACTATGAGGGGCCGTCGTGGTCGTGATCGTATGGTAGTTGGATTTACAACTACCTATGCGGTCAGTGTCTATCACCACTTACGTTGTGAGTTCTAATCTGGCTCATGACGAGGTGTACTCGATACAACATCATGTGATAAATTTTGTCAGTGACTTACGACAGGTCTGTAGTTTTCTCCTGGTACTCCAGTTTCCTCCATCAATAATACTGGCCGCCACGATATAACTGAAATATTGTTGAAAGTGGCGTTAAACACCATAACACTAACCATTTAATATTGTATCAACTGGATTGTTTTTGTTACTTTACTATGTTTTATATACACATTATTGATTATAAATCGATTTTTTTTAAATGTTTTTGAACTTTGCATTCAACAACAATAGACTGGAAATAACAGGAAGTTGTAGAGACATTGTTTCAGCACTATTTTGTGTAAATCACACTTCTCATTGGACAGAGATATGTCCTAATGTTAGTAAAACTATAGTTAAAAGGTTTACCAATGTGACAATTATTGGTTTGTTTTGTAACTTGAACATAATGTATTAGTCATATAATACAATGTTAGCGTAAAAACCAATACGGATGTTTTGTTTATTTGTATTATTTATTAATTATTTATCGTGTATATCCATTACATTTCAATACGAATGTTGTGAAATACATTCATATTAGATTAATTATCGAAAAAATGTTTTAAGTGAATTAATATTATACATATGACAACGAATTATATACTGTACAATTATTCAGTAAATCATGTATTTAATTATATCCTAGTTTAAATTATTTCGGACATGTCAGTCAGATTTTATTGAGATAGTCCACGAACTTTACGGACAACCCTCGTATGTGTCACGAAGATTAATTATTAGAGCAATCTTTATAATAACGCCGTTCGCCCTGTTATATGGCGGTTGGCATATTACTCACAAGTGAAAAAACACTTGCCTGACCACATTATTTCATCCACAGGGAAGGATTTTGTCCATCAAACTAGTTTAACCCTGCCACTTTTTATAGAAGTGCCTGTACCAAGCCAGGAAAAATGAGCTGTCATGTCTATATATGTGTGCTGTAGTATCGTTTTTCACCTCTTTCAAGGAATTCTCAGTTGGATTTTGGAACTGTTCTGACGCTGTGGTATTTTTTGTTTTACATTATATTCGATATTTCTTATGTTACCATTTTTGAGAAGGGGTCGTCGTGGTCGTGATCGTATGGTAGTTGGATTTACAACTACCTATGCAATCAGTGCCTATCACCACTGAAGTTGTGAGTTCGAATCCCGCTCATGGCGAGGTGTACTCGATACAACATTATGTGATAAAGTTTATCAGTGACTTGTGGCAGGTCGGTGGTTTTCTCCGGGTACTCCAGTTTCTTCCACCAATAAAACTGACCATCACGATATAACGATATGTTAAAAGTCACCCATTCTTTAAACTAATTTAAAATAAAATCTTAAAGTTACCAAAGGGGTAATCAGAGGCCGTATGTAGAAGGAAAACAGAAAATACAATGGCCAAATATATATATAGAAAATGGACAAAAAGACAAACAATTATCCACAAAATACTGCACAGAAAACTGCAGAATGAGTAACCAGAACTCCACTATTAACAGTAGGGTGAACTCAGTTGTTCTGGATGAGTGAGCAATTCTTGCTCCACTGGTGACACACGTCATGCAAGAGAGCCACGATACAGACGTCAAAGCACAACACAGCAACAAAAAAGCTTTGACAACAGCGGCCAGCACTAACTTAGAAAGACAGATTACTATTTATACCGGGGCCATCGTGGTCATGCTCGTATGAAAATACAATGGCCAAATAAAAAATGGAAAAAAAGACAAATAATATCCACAAAATACTGCACAGAAAATACAACATTATGTGATAAAGTTTGTCGGTGACTTGCGGGAGGTCGATGGTTTTCTCTGTCTACTCGATACAACATTATGTGATAAAGTTTGTCAGTGACTTGCGGGAGGTCGATGGTTTTCTCTGTCTACTCGATACAATATTATGTGATAAAGTTTGTCAGTGACTTGCGGGAGGTCGATGGTTTTCTCTGTCTACTCGATACAACATTATGTGATAAAGTTTGTCAGTGACTTGCGGGAGGTCGATGGTTTTCTCCGTGTACTCCGGTTTCCTCCACCATTAATGCTGACCGTCACGAAATAGTGGCATTAGGCACCATAACCATAGCCATACTATTTATACCTCGTTGGTACTGTTGTGCTAATACTGATGAGGATGTGATTCAAATGTAGAGCTTTCTCTTTGTTGCGCTTTTAACATGAAATAACTGAACATATTAAATTCATTTTTATATTGGCTAAATTACTAGACGCCCGTGTTATTAGTCGTTCACTAGATGGCACTTTGTAGGTTTTCAATACACTAATTATGAAAGTAAAATTTAAACGGTGATTCTCAACAGTTCTACCAATATCAACAAAACGAACAATCCCCTCTCACCTAAAACTATTGCACACAAAAAAGACCACAACATATAGCGTCTGAAATCCAGGCCCTCGCTTGGGATAGGCACAAAATGTGGCCGGGATAAACTATGAAATTCGCATGAACCAGATGATGGTATCATCCACTGAAACGTCAAATATAGCGTTAAAAATCCAGATCCTGGTTTGGGATAGGCACAAAATGTGGCGGAGTTAAACTATGAATTTCGTATGACCCAGATGATGGTATCATACACTGAATATCAAATTTGAAACATGACAATTTAACGACCATACATCTATACTCTGTGTCTGTGCCATTCTGAAGATTGGGAGATAAAACACACCGAGTGTAAACAACTGATGTTACCTCGGTCCGTTAATATAAAGATGATATCTCTGTATTAGAGTATTAAATACTCATTTTGAACTTAACATTTCAAAATTTTACATATTTAGTTATTTTCTGTATCAAAACTTTTGGTATAATTTCCATACATTTCTGTTTTAATGTACGATTTATTGTCTTTTTATAACTGTATATCTTGTAATCTTCTCTTGACTGGGGGTTATCTTAAGTCAAACACCTTTTTTCATTGATTTAAAAATAACTAACAGCTATTTTATGGCTCATCAATTCAGAGAAAACATGTGTTCTACCTTTGATCGAGGTTATTTTATCCTTTGCACCAGATATTGAATTGTGAAATATAAACTGCATTTTACAACTTTTAATACCACTGAGATTACATTCAATAATAGAAATGTCGGTTCACAACTTTTTACGTTGTGCTAATAGGAAATGTTGTTTTTCAGCATCAAAAATTTAGCTGTTATTTATATTATTTATATTGGATGTTTGTTCCTGAATGTCGTTGTCAATGGCAACATATGAAAACAATACCAGAGTATAATGTTCATAGTGATTATTGTTTTATGCAGGAAAAGGGGATGGTGCTTGTTTTTATTTATTCGAGGCCGGGTAACTGAGGCAAACATTGTCGCGGATGTAAAATGTATTTTTCACTGATGAATGTCCCTTGTGAGACCCCTGATCCGATGAATAATTTCTTTGTGGGATGAAACACAATTTTAATCTACAACACGAAATTAACAATACATTTATTTTTGTACCAACATAAATACCACAGGTTTTATGCAAAACCACAGGTCGTGCATTTATTATAAGTATTAGTCACAAAATCCATCAAATTGATATATACCGAAGGGGCAATCCAGAGAAACTGGCAACATTGGCCACACAAGACAAAGACAAGCAAAACAAAATATCCAGCAGCATACGTGTTGGACACCACCACACACAAGACAAGACGAAGACAAGCAAAACAAAAAGTCCAGCAGAATACGTGTTAGACACTACCACACACAAGACAAGACGAAGACAAGCAAAACAAAAAGTCCAGCAGAATACGTGTTAGACACTA